>JAUTBV010110839.1:0-14326 GCA_032361325.1 Lepetodrilus fucensis
TATTGGTGTCGCATTTATGTCTAAAATCTAGAGGTTGCATTAAATTAGTGACGCATTAATTTCATGATTTACAGTACCACATATAAGGGATGAAACAGAAAATAGATTGGTGGAAAGATATTAGGTCATGCAAATCAGGATTTGCATGATAAATATGTCCAGTTGTTATCCTGCTCTACTCTTTAGGCAAGGTCAGAGTAATCTCCCATATGAAGCTAGGAGTAATCTCCCATGTGTAGTTGGGAGTAATCTCCCATGTTGCTAGTAGCTACACAGTGACATACAGCTTCATGACGTGCAGTTTGTACACAATCAAACACCAGAAGACGGGCCCCCACAGAGCCAGCAGCAGATGAAGGCTGTGTATATTGTCCGTGGCAAAACCGATAGGGAAGCATGCGTGGAACACCTCATGACACACGTAATAGAAGATGGAATTCATGCCTGGAGAAGGACAGAAAGTTGGCACAGAATACTACAGAATGCTACAGAACATGACAGAGCATGCAGTGACAAACATACAGAACAATCTTTAACAACTGACAGGCACAAAACCTGAGCCCGAGATTACGAAACATTTTTTTAGAATGATTTCCTCATGCTCCACTCCAATTTGATACAAGCATTTATGAACAAACCTTTGAGTTTGAACATGAAATCATACTCAAAATTGTTCGTAATCTCGCATCCCAAACTCTCTTGTGTGAAAAGGCATAGCGCTTACGGTAACTTTAGATATCAAAGGCTTTTTGAGAGAATAATCAGGACCTTTTACCAAAACTAGACACATTTTCAATCTATGATAATACACTTGGTAATAGTTGTTTTAACTCTCTCCATGCTGGAAGCAACCAGATATGTCCTAAAGATCTGTGCCAAATCCAGCAGATAAAGGGTGAAGTATTTATATAATAGTATGCTTGTCACTGCATTGCAGATTAGTGATTAGATTAGAGATCCGAGTAAAGGTAATGAAACAAGATTGCCAACATGCATGCGACACAGATAAATGTTTTCTAATTTAACATGCTTAAAAAGAAACTAAGAAAAACGTGTTGGAGGAAGTATGTATGCTGATAAAAATCTGCACTAATCATCAATTTAATGATTGCATGAGTGAGTTATTGTTTACATTGCAGCGAGAATCTTTCACCCATATGCAAAGATAAATGATCAAATGAGAATCCTCAACATGCATATGACAAACCTATTAAAAGTGCATGGAGGTATAACAAATATGTTAGTAATGACATTGTTAATTAGATTAGATGATTGAAGATTATTATGAAATTAGTAAAAAAGCATTACAACATGCAAGCCCCTAGAACCAGAAGTACAGGTAGCACCTAGGTACGTATACAGAGAGATAAGGGAGTATTCATTACCTGGGTAACAAAAGGGAGCACCATTCCAGACTTTCCAGACATCAATCAGCAGATAGCAGAAACAGAACAGGAAGAATGCCATACTTGACAATGCCAACACAAACGACAGCGACCTGAAACCAAATAACTATATTCTCCACACTGCTATTTACATTCATTTCACTTTGATTAATTTACTTAATAATTTATTAATGCTTTTAACATGCCTAGTGCTTGGAACTAATGCATGATATAAATGAACTATTATTAATATTATTATCATTATTATTACCATTTTTATTATTATTATTATTATTATTATTATTATTATTATTATTATTATACCTGTGTTCTGTTTTCTTGCAATTTTCATTCACATTATTGCTGTATTCTGTTATATTTTTGTTTTAAATTGGGTTTAGAGCCACTTTCAAGATTCTTTCCCTTATATCACAGCTTGTCAGTTTTAGGGCAGAAGGAAAACCACAACATCCATTGCAAAATGTTGCAGTAAACCTGCAAGCACCTGCTGGTACTAACAGACCAGATGATATCTGCATTACCACGATACAGACAGTGCATCCTATCAATATCGCAGACAGGTATCTTTCACCAACATTGATGCCGGGCTCCCGAATGGAATTTGAACGAATGGCCTTTGGCAACAATACTAAAGAACTTCCTGATTGGCTCAATCTAAAAGACCATTTATTTGTATTCATCATAAGACGAGTAGGGGCTCAAACTTTCCAGAAACAGTAGCACATGCTTATGGCAGCACTGAGTGGAAGTCTTAGAGGATGGTACCACATCTGTGCCTATCATCCAACACACGAGTTCATATTTACCATAAATTCTTGCATACTGGAATCCAACCATCATTCTTGGAAGCCTTGCATAGTATTGCTGCAATAATCCCCTAGAACAGAAAAACAATCAATTATATTCTAAGTCACTGAGAAGCATTCTTATGACAGAATGTGAGGTTTTCTCAAGAAAATGTCAATGTACATATAAAATTGAATAAATAAACATACAGTGAATCTGAACATTTTATTGGTTCACGTGACTCCCAAATATTGCGTTCATACTTTGATGAACAAAGTTTCATTAGGGAACTCCCATAGAGATCTACTTTGAAATGTTGATAAACTACAATGTGGTTCTAAAATATTATGTGCTTTATTAGACCACTAAATCCATTTAAATCTCCAGCAATGTGTTGAATAATTTATTAACAGAAAATCCGATGCGCTAACTTTTGTATATACAAAATATTGCAGTCAATCCATAAATATACTTACCAAGACTACCCCCCAGATGATAAATCTTTTACTTCTCTGTACCCAATCTTTCTGTTGAAATATAATCTTGCCAGCCTGAAACGATTGTCAAACATCTTGCTGTACTAAACTAATGGGCAATGCTAAAACAATACCTTGCACATGTTTTATCAGCAGGGATAGCACATCTATTAATTTTATTTACTGATGTAATATTGCCATCTATAGGACATCAATAGGAGCTGCAAGTAGACACAATATCCGGTGACATAAACTGGTAAAAAATGTACGTCACGTCACAAACGTGATGATCATGACGTATTTCACCTGTCACCGGAAATAACATTAGTCTAGACTTGCACTCGCTATTGAGCCGTAGTTCAGCTGGGTAATGATTGCAGCATTCATGTTTTCAGAAGTTACATCTTTATTTCATAATGCATAACATGTGTTTTCAGAGAGTGAGTGAGTGATTATGGAGTTTAATGTCGCTGTGGGAATTTCCCACCCATTTGAGACAACCCTGTTTTCAGAGACACTCACACTGTTTAAATGCTCTTGTTCTTAATGTAGTGTAAACATAAGACAGCTTTGAATTCCAGTATTCCTGATTAACTTTTAGGTTCTGTATGAGATCCTGGGTAAATTTCTCATGTTACAGCGGGAATCTTTCACCCATACGGACCAGGCCGGCATACGTGACAAGTATCCAGTAAGAGACCGCAGCGGCCAGCGCTCTCATAGTGATAAGCAAGATACATAGGTATGAGATAGCTGTGGTCTGTTAGTAGATACGTAGGCTAAATGAAAGCGTACCTTGACAAGGTAGCACAAGACAATAAATAAAAATACATACCTGCAGCCCGAGGAAGCACATAAAACACGATGTCAGTGTTCCCAGTACTCCTTCAGGGTCAAAGGGCATTGACGCGTGATAGATTGGCTAGAAATAGAACAAATAGCATTCTGTAGATGCATGGCAAATATACTTGTAATGTTCTAAAAGAAGTTACAAAAAAAATGTCATGGTTCATGACACTTTCAAATCAAAAGTGAAAGTGAAAATACATCCGCTACTTTTGTCCATTGTATATTATATTTTATGAATGTATGGTTTTCTGGTCTAGATTCTGTATCTTATGCTGAAAATGGTGTCATCCGCAGGTTTTTATGTGCAATAATATTGGC
This sequence comes from Lepetodrilus fucensis, assembly GCA_032361325.1. Taxonomy (NCBI): domain Eukaryota; kingdom Metazoa; phylum Mollusca; class Gastropoda; order Lepetellida; family Lepetodrilidae; genus Lepetodrilus; species Lepetodrilus fucensis. The sequence goes on from JAUTBV010110839.1 coordinate 3,836, forward strand.
AGAATTCATATATTTGTTACATGCATGTTTATCGTGGTGTACCCTGATAAACACATATGCACAGTCGACCCTATTTAACCAGACTCCCTCCCTTCCTCCCTCGCTATCCAGCTTGCCCACACGTTGGCCTGCACCCATAATTCAATTACTCGCAAGATTTTACTTGGAACGCAACTGTCTGAATAAACGGGGGTCGACTGTAAGTAATAATATCTACTCACATATGCTGTGGGATGGGGATAGATGTGGTTTTCTCCAAACACCAGCCTGTCAATGTATCCAGCCGCTCCCCCGGTACAGTTGAAATGTTTGCCACCGTCATGCAGTCCCCCGGGACCCAGGTAGCCCCTGAAGCATAGCAACCATATCACAGTACTGGGTATGTCCAGTGAGTCCGAGAAACTGTGATCAACGTAGCTTTAAATAATTCTATGTCAAATTGTGACTGGCAGGCTGGAACAAAGTGGTCCTTTAATAAGATGCTGAAGACAATTTCAATAAAAAGATTTCAATAAAAATATGAATAATATGAAAAACAAATTGAAGCCTTTGATTTACACAATTTACACAAAAGAAAATACAAAATAAATAAAAAAGAACATCTTGGAAAAAGACTTGTAGCAAAGCAATCACCCAGATGAACACCAGAAATATTGTGAGAGTTTTTCAATAGATTCTGTATGAATCACATACTGGTCATGGGTCTTGATGAAGTGTTAGTCCAGAAATCGAGATGTCTATCACATCATATGCATTTAGCTATAGCGGATAGTGGAAGTATTATGGAGACAAAGCAACAATGTCTTGGCAATGGGTGGACTCACGTAGGACAGTCTGGCACTTGGAGGGAGAAGGTCAAAGTCAGCCACACTCCCACCATGGCGAGATGGATGATCCACTCTGGCCAGTAGTCCAGGATGTCTCGCACTGGAGCCCACCGCTGGTGCTGCAAATACACACAATAACATGGATAAATATCTGCGTCTAGTAGCATGATGCATGCTGTTTAACTAATAAATCATCCAAGAACACATTACTATATGGTGAGTGAGACGATTTTTGCATGTTTTAATGCTATGAGTAAGTCCTTGTTTAGCCGGGTGAGGAAAAATATCATTTTACTATGGTGGATGCTCTCTAGTCTTCCTCTGACCGTACCCATATAAAAAGTCTCTAATGGTCAGCAGGGAAGGATAGAGGAACCTCGAGCTAAGCGACCATGGTGGTCCTTAGCAATTGTTGGGTAGTACGTAAACATTTTAATGTTCACTTACTTGGTTTTCATCAGCTGTTTTGGCAAAGAATAGATGCACAATACCGACTATGAGATATGTGACAGCAAATCTCTGTAGAACTCCGGGTATTCTGATCTTGGACAGCTCCACACCTGCAAACAGACACCCGTAGCATCACCTAGCTGTACAGTGCATACCTTGCCAACTGAACTTCGTCTTGCTCCCTCTGCGGACTACGGATGAAACCAAAAAACCTAACTGTTTTGCAAATTCTTTATCTCATAAACTCCCTCTTTTAAAGTCTGTTGGTATGGTACTGTCAGGTATCAAACCACATACCTACCACTCAGCAGGCAGACACTCTAACCACTACACCACAGCGCTAGTTTACACCAGACACATACATATATTCCGTGACTGTTGTGTTGTAATGTCCTTACCTGAATGATCACCAGCAGTGTTTAGGAGAAGTCCCAACATAAACAAAATGGCCGCCCTCTTGACGATCTTCCCAGCAAACATCAGCCGTGACGGGTTACGCTTGAGTTGTCCATTGAAGCTGAATATCATGGAAGTCCCCATGATCCACACAAACCTGGACAAAACTTACACATCAGCTGCAGAATTCATTGTAGAATTCATCAAAATAATATTTAAATTTTACGAATAAATTACTTATCCTGAAGAATGACTGAATTTATGCTTTAGGTCACAGCAGGGATTTTTCACCAATAGGCGACCTATCATGACGAATGCATGAATGTATTGAAACTTGAGCATTAATTCACTGATTCCCAAAGAGTGAATGTACAATATTCTACATTCCATATATTAAATAATAAATATTTACAATATTCTACACTCCATATATTAAATAATAGTAATAAAATAATTACTACCAATTAAAAAATAAATATTTACTACCAGTGTTTTAAATACCGGTATGTAAAAGACAGTAGCAATGCCATGGTTGTTGATTAAATTGTATACTGTGACAATAGTTTGGTACTATTACAGGGCCCTATACAAGGACAATTGTATTTGACATAACCACTGGCACATCTACCTGTACCTGACTCTAGGGTTAGTAAATTACTGCATTAATCATGTTAATAGGTCAAGATTATTGAGATCGGTGATGGTCAAATTGCAGTGACATTTAACCCTCAGAGTGCCACATTCTTTTATGACATCATGACGTCACAGCCACATTAATTAGTTGAATATCTATATAACCATTAAGGGTATTTCACATGTGTATTGTTGATAGAAATGGGAACTCGAATAATTTTAAAAAATAGTAAAACATTGGTTATCATAGCAGTCAGTTATTCAAAGCTACCCATTCATAATAATCAATGTGAGTAAAGGCTAAGGTGTTCGGAACACACAACATCGCATGACCATATTGCCTCAATACTCTCGTTTTCGTAGATTGAAATTGGAAGGCAGGCAACGCGTCTATGTACAGGTTTGGCCATCAGCGAGGTAAGACGTAACCCGTCTATGTACGTGTATGGCACCTGAGGGTTAATAGTGGTTGTAAGTAATCATTGGGGTAGGGGAACTAACTATGTCAATCACAGGAATATCAATAACTAATTAGATCTATAGACAAATAGCCAGTGGAGTAGAGTACTAGCATGCTTAACCCTCCAGGCTGGAATAGGCAAAGGCTATTTGCTCTGTGGGGCATCTCAGGTTATCTTCAGCATGGAGAGAGTTAATGAACCGAGTCACCTTCCCCAACACTACAAGAATCGAGACTGCCTATACGTGTGCTACTAGTGACGACTCTCTTAGGCTTAGCACTACAAACGTTCTGTATTTATAGTAAAGTTGTTACACCTGCAGAATGGTTCTGTGGAACAGGACCAAATGTATAAATAGACACTGAAGGATCTGGGTGGAGACCTACCAGGGGAAGACGAGGTCCGGGACGGTCAGTCCGTTCCAGTCGGAGTGTTCAAAGAACCAGTACCCTCCCCCACCGTAGTTGACAAAGTTCATCACTACTAGAGACAGTCTAGCATTAGAAAGCATGACAGAGTGAGTTAGTACAGTGGAGGTAGAACATGCAAGATACCATAAGCAGAGTTACAGGCCACGGATGTGTTTTTTTAGTATGATTTCATGCTCATCATATTTGCATTGGGATTTGAGAACAATATTTGAGTTGAACATGTAATTGTACTATTAAATATTTTGCAACCTTGTGGCCTGCATGATTGTCACTGTGTGCATGCATCATGTGTAATTATGAATAGAAGACCTATGACAATGTTTTCGGTATTTTACTGAGAAACATGGTCAAATTAGTTGATTTCTAAATAGCATAATTGGGTACAAATCATCTCATGTACACTACTCTAGAAGAAGAAAGAGAAAGTGTTAGTAAGAATAAAGAGGATTAGTTAGGTACCTTAATGATCCTATGAATTCAAACAGGAATCCTTTTTAGATATTTAAATTACATGTATGGTATTACATGTACTAGAAAATTATGAATATTCATATTTTAATGGAAAACCAAATTAAACTGTTTATTAAAATGTAGACAGAGTTTGCACAGTTGTTAACACACCTGATGATGAGATAGAAAATATAGTATAAAATAATTAAATATATTTAATGCAACCAATCTGTGCATGCTTGTATGACAGTATTTTATAGGGTAAAACAAAATTATTTGAGAGTTTGAATAAATAGGAACATTATGATAGTTCTGCATGCCAGGGGAATATATATGTATATCTGAAAAAGTGATGAAATCCACAACCAGGGAGCATGCAGGACTCTGTAACTATGGCAACTGTCACAGTGGCGCCACCAACATGCATGTCTTCACGTGCGACATCCACTCACCATGGAAACACAAGGTCTGCTAAATGCATCCCATTCCACACGGAATGCTTAAAGAACCAGTAGAATCCGCCACGATAATTCACAAAAATCATGACCAAAATGGCTATCCTAGAATAAAGGGAAGAAACGTAGCATTAGTGTTTGGAGCAATAATATTCCCTAAGGGGAGACGACTCCTAAAGTTCAACAGATAAATTGAACAATTTCAAACATCTTTTCAGTCGATTTGGAAGACTAAGAATAAATTAATGACATACTGGAGCAACATGACATGATATCAAACAATATCCGAGCATGTCTGTAACGACTCACCCTCTAAACGTGTCCAGCGATCTCAGTCGCTCCTTCTTCGGAGTTGTCTCCTCTTTAGTGGAGTCGTCGACGGAGTTGATGTTGTTTGGCGAGCCCAGATCCTGTGTGGAATACTGATGCTGTAAATCATTAGTGTGTCAGGTGCAGTTTGCAAGCAGGTCAGGTGAGAGGTGAGAGGTCAAAGTTAAAAGGTGGAAATGCTACAGAAAACGATGTGGTAACTTCACTGTGCAGTCTGCACCACCTGGACAGTAATAACAGACTGCACAGCGTCTAGAGTGCAGGTCATTCCATTGAAAAATTGTCTTACAGAATACTTGTATTGTGATGAAAGGAATATTATGTAAATAATTTTCTTAAAATAATTTTCTTTCTAAAATGAGAATTTACAAAAATAAATACCAAATTTATATAGTGCCTTTTTGTATGCACTAGTAGCATTTTCAGGGGCATTTGAACAATTTCATGGCAAATCTTTACATGCTAGGATTAACTAAAAGGTAACATGAGCACACTAGAAAACAAATTCCATCATATTGAACTTTTGGAATGCAATCAAATATTAAAATTGGGTACTATAAATACAAATAGCTTTTGTTGTTCTTGTCTGCTACTTGATATACATATGGGACATTCAAGTTTTTTCCTCGAATACCATGTTTATCTCGAGTGGAGTGGGAGAGTCGATATTTCGATGAGATAAACATGGTATTCGTGAGAAAAAAGCTTGAATGTTCTATTTATTACATGTGCAGTGAAATATACCTAACTTTCATTATTTAGTCAGGTAGTAGTTCATCTAAGAATGGATCAGGCTACTTCGTTCCCCTTCCCTCAACCGTAACTGATTTGACGTCAAACTCGATTGTCACGTCATATACTCTGGCCTTGACGTCGTTATGTGACAACATACTTTGTCTGTGATGTGACAATGCCGCTGAACCAGTTCCGTGTCCTGTCCTCTGTGCAACTTGTGAGACTTCAGAGGCCGTTGCCCAGTCAAGTTATTTTTCACTAGTGAAAAATATCAAAAGTGATATTTTTAAAGGTATTTCACTGCATTTATGTAATTACCACTTACCACCAATTAGTACTTACCACCAATGTGCTTGTGCTGCTCCAGCAATACGCAATACGGAACAAAACACCTCTCCTAAAACATAAAGTTAAAATATAATAATAATAATACATGTAGATATTATTTTTTATTTGGATTTAGAGCCTCTTTCAAGATGTGTTCACTTATATCACATCTTGTCAACATCCCCAACACAAGGTTGCAGTCAGCTTGCTAGCACAGTACTTACAGACAAGCATTACCTGTATCAACATGACCAAAGATTAGAGATTGTGACAACCGCTCAAAGCACACATCACCAAAAGTAAGGAAATATTGAGACACGGAATGTACACATTATATTCTAGTATTCTGTTGGTTATCAATTTACCTGTATAAATATTTCATCAAGATCCAGAACAGAGCTACGAAGACTCCGATCCCAAGTGCAACATAGATAGCTGAAACACAAAGTGGGCAGGTATCTGGCAGGTAACTAATAACTGTTTAAACATTCTGATTGGATAAAATATGTGACCTCCTTTTCACATTGGAATTCTCCTATTAATTCCGACAGGTAAAAATATTCAAATTTTAACTGTTTGAATCATTGGAAAAATAATTCAAATTAATTAATATCTTGACTGTTCAAATCGTTAGAAAAATATGAAAAATTAAAATAATATTAATTTAGCCTGCCCAAGACATGCAAACATTGCACATTTTATTTCTATTCGCATGATGGCTTCAATATGTTCAATAAGTTTGATGAAAAGTAAATGAGGTGTTTACAGAAAGCCAAAGCCTTGTCAGGCAGTACAAAAGTAAATCCATGTCCATGAAACTTAAACATGCAAAACTGAAACTGAAAACAAAGACATTGGTAGAACCAATGGCGCATCAACGTACGTATGTTAGCATCAGGTGGGGCATTCATGGGTACGATATCGGTGCACTCAAACTCATCTTCCACCAGCTTGATGTAGATACTGTACATCCCATACTCTAAGAACTGTGTGGTCAGATTCCCCTCACTGGTAACAATAGCAACACACAATATATTTACAAACAATACATCACTAGCACTACGATGAAGTAATGTCTAGATTATGAGTAATTGCTTTTAAGTTACTATGTGCGATGACTTGAAAATTACCTTCAAATTACAAAATGAATAAATAATTATGTATGTATAATTAAGACACTACATTTGTACTTTTTACAGTTTAAACATGCAGACATGAAGCGTTAAGTTATGTTTGTAAATTGTTTATTTTTAAACTAGTGCATTACTACTCATATTGTCATTGTATATAGTACATGTATTTTTTTGAATGAATCAGTGAACCGACACAGGCTAGTGAGTGGACAGAACAGGCTAGTGAGTGGACAGAACAGGCTAGTGCATGGATTGGACAGGCTAGTGAGTGGATTGGACAGGCTAGTGAGTAGACAGAACAGGCTAGTGAGTTGACAGAACAGGCTAGTGAGTTGACAGAACAGGCTAGTGAGTGGACAGAACAGGCTAGTGAGTTGACATAACAGGCTAGTGAGTGGATTGGACAGGCTAGTGAGTTGACAGAATAGACTAGTGAGTGGACATAACAGGCTAGTGAGTGGACATAACACTAACAGGCTAGTTAGTGGATTGGACAGGCTAGTGAGTTGACAGAACAGACTAGTGAGTTGACATAACAGACTAGTGAGTTGACAGAACAGGCTAGTGAGTGGACATAACAGGCTAGTGAGTGGACAGGACATGCTAGTGAGTGGACAGAACAGGCTAGTGAGTGGACATAACAGGCTAGTGAGTGGACAACAGACTAGTGAGTGGACATAACAGGCTAGTGAGTGCCAGGACATGCTAGTGAGTGGACAGAACAGGCTAGTGAGTGGACAGAACAGGCTAGTGAGTGCCAGGACATGCTAGTGAGTGGACAGGACATGCTAGTGAGTGGACAGAACAGGCTAGTACCTGCAGGATGGAGTCACCTTGTCCGCTGATCCATTTTTCAAACTGCGGATCTCCATACGGACCGGCCATCTTGTATCCACCAGGATGGAACAGTTGGTCCCTTGCTTCACAGTCGTCTTGGGCATCAGATTGCACTGCAATGCCAACAAGGATTGTAGACTATTCATAGTCTCGGAGGGTGAAAGTAAATAGTTTAAATATATATTGTATTGATTGGTATTATATTTATATGAATGAGTGAGTGATTATGGACTGCGGGAATCTTTCACCCATTTGCAATGATTAAATATCTAATTATTTTACCAACATTATTTTTTTAATGAACAAACATTAAAAACACACAAAAAAGAAGCCTAGATGAATAGTTAAATTATGTATATGATGTAATAGCTTGATGCAGGTGATACCTAATTAAAAACTTTCCATAAGACCAATTTCCCTTTAAAATGATAAAAGTTGATGACCAGGGACCTGAGTAAATAAATACTTAAGGTTTGGTGATGAATAAAACCTCATAAAAGTCCACACAATTAAGCAAAATATGCTTGAACGTGATGTCCTTGTCACAACCAACACATCGAGGTCTATCCTCGCCTTTTAAAATGTATAAATGAAGGAGAACAGGGTGTGACATGGCATACATACAGCCATTGAAACTTACTTTTAAAACTTACTGGCCCGAATAATGATACAAATAACAAATGTTTACAAAAGAAACCACATGAATTTCTACTGGCCCTTTGGATACTTTTAGTATTGGCAGAAATGGCTAGGCCAGCAGGCCAGCAGTAATTTCGAACACTGACTAAATAGATATTCCTTGATGCACTCCTCACTCTGAACACTTACTACGGTAGTCCCGGGGACGCATGGTGATATACTTTTAGCGTCCCGAGTTAGAAAAAGGGAGTCACATGCATTTCACATACACTTGGAAGTATTATAGTTACTCCTCTTTGGCACTTTGCACGTAAGTAAAACGTAAGTAAATTATGAAAGCTGCACAAGTTTTATTCACCGATTGCAAACAGCAGTAACTAGAGTATATGACTGTTATTTGATGTTATTATATTATTCTAGTCTCTTCTAATCTATGCTGTGATGTAGCGAATTTAGACATACGATAACAAATGAATCTCAAGTTGTCAATTTTATTCTTAATACAGTGCGTCCAGGAGGACAAACTTGCATTTTTTTGTGTATGGGACACAGGATTGCGCGTTCGGAGAAACCCTGGGTAGGTACATACCTTGAGGCACTCCTCACTCTGAACAAACAGCCGGAGATCTGTGCGTGTGTTCTTGTCATTCATGATAATGAACAGTGCTGTGTCCATATCAAATGCTGGTGTGTCGGTACTGCAGATGTAGGGAATGGGATCTGTTTTACTCGCCGCATGGCTGGCATACAAGTGAGAGACCAACGCTCCTGAAAAGTAGTAAATGTATCAGCTTATACAAAATGTTCACTAAATACAATCCAAGCTAACAGTTTCCAAATGTTTCTTTAAATTGTTAGAATATCCACAGATTTCTGATAGTTTGGCAAGATAATGCATTGGCACCCCTATTTGGTAGATTACTATTATTACAGTTTACATTGTAAATACTTCAATGGCATACAGTTAGGTCTTAGGTTGGCTTGTCTTGCACAGATCCAAATGACCCTTGGATAGGTCTAAATCAGGTTCAAAAGTATCGTAGCCTTTTGAATGTCTGAATCAGCCTGGTCAAAAAAAGCCTGGATTTTATGGACATGGATCTGGAGATATATAGGTACTTATTTATTAATATAAATATTTCCGACATTATTTAGTTCAGATTCACCGATCATCAGGTAGGAGTTTTCCATAAGTATTGTGGAGGAAAAAAGCCAACTACTCAATTACAACACAGTGAGTGAGGCAGTTCATGATCAGGCTCTCACTTACAATAATGCGGCCGAGGTGTCTGCTGTTTTCTAGACATGTCATACCAAGTATACAGTCTAGAAACAACAGCCGACACTTTGTCTGCATTATTGTGAGTGAGAACATGATCTGGAATACCAGTGATCTGGAACTGCATCACGAACCTGGGACTGTATCAGATTTGAAACACCAGATTATCTATCTTGTTAATTTCTGACACCAAAGGGTACATTTAGTTGGAACATTCATTAATGATAATCAAGTGATATTGATGTTACCCATTACCAGTGGAAAACATTATTAGCATCTGATTAGCTTGAGATTCCTCTTTTTATATAGGTATGCCAACTATGGTCAGGCTACAGCTAGAGAGCTTCGACTATCCTAAAACAAATACTCGTAGAATTAAAATGCGCATGAAATCGACTCTCACCGTATTGTGTTCTTGGGTGATTTGTTAGTTCGTCTATACACATTCATGCTAACAGATGAGGAATCTCGAGCTAGCACCTGATTAGCTCCTTCTAGCTATTAGCTAGGCAATGTTTATGAATGGGTAGTGTCATTGCTACGGAGTATGACACTACCCAGCCATTAACATGGCCTAGATATCAGATTATTGCTTATCAGCTGCTTGTTTGTACAGTTGTACTTTCCCCCAACATGTTGTTTATCTGTTTATCATTTCACCTGTTCATTTAGCTGCAGATATGTAGGCTACATTGTAGCTAAAAGATGCTTTACTTTACTTTACTTTACTATTTTGGGTGCCACAATAGATAGCAAAATAGTAAACGGGGCATCTTTTAGTAGCTGTTTATCTACAGATCTGCAGCTACCTGGCTACTGTTCACTTAGCCACAGCGAAAAAAACTAAAAAACAGCCCTGCTCAGTGTACCTTAGGCTATTTATTTGTGTGTGAATGGTGTTAGCTAGTCACAGCAATGCTCATTATTGGTATAAATATGTGTAATTAGTACCAATTAGTACCAATGCACTATTAACAGCGAATACTACGTCCAAAACATGTAATTACCAAAAACAAGGAAGAACCCTTGACAGGATGTTGCCATTTTGTCGATCACAAGACAGTCACATGACACAACTTGATTTGAATCGTAAAATTGTGTACGAAAT
>JAUTBV010110850.1:0-14323 GCA_032361325.1 Lepetodrilus fucensis
CGAGTTATCACCTATATACTAAAGTGTTTCACGACCATGTCACAAGTCATATCCCTTCTTAAATCGTCATGTAACTTAGGAGGTGATATGATGGGTCATAACTTTAGGAGCTCACAATTTTAGGAGGACGTCGTGAAACGGGGGCCTGGAGAATTTAAAATTGACAATACGTGGTAACTATTACGTAAAGCTTTCAATTAAGACACACCATTCGTTGGCAATAAAACTCAGAAATGCCAATGTTAACATCATCGTGCCCGCTGTTGTAATGATAAGAGCTCATCTACAGCTATTACATTTAACTAATACGAATGCATGGATGTTTACTTAGAGTACAACTAATCTTACGCAGCCAGTGCAGAGAGTTAAACACCGAGGTTGACAGTTTAACATATAATCCATATATATATAAAAATAATCCCCGCCTTATCTTATGGACAAATAATATGTACAGGTGAACAATAACATCGGGAAACTGAGCATCAGAATATAACTGAGTGCATAATAGTATTTAACTTTGAAACATAGGAATCGTCTGTGTATATGTTGTTCATGTAGCTGTTGTCCATTTATTTGTTATTATTGTAAATGTTGTCTACGCAGATGTTGTCCATATAGGTTATAAACCACCAATTAAATTCCCATAGTCGACAATGTTGACATATTTAAGCATAACTAGAGAACCAGTGAGTCAAATACCAGCAAATATACCTTATTGCAAAGTTCACTATAGAATATAAATCAAGAAAAAAACAGATAGTTGAATTGCTCCACTCACGTTGCCAAGAAGCTACGCCATGACACTGTAGATCTGCATAGAATATGCCCAACTAAATTGATCTAGGTATTCAACTCGAAGCCTTGCAAATGTAACAAATTAACACTCTTGAAAATAAAACTGAATTTATTTGAAGTGCTAGATGTTGTACTTGTCAAATAAAGTGTAATTGTGCCATTTATAACCAACCACTGGCCAGGAAGTCGTTTATTCTGAAGTGACTTCTTCTACGACAGCCATGTGCTATTTGCTTAACCACTGTAATAGTGCTTATACTTCCGTGTGAATGCTATTGGTGTAGATATGTCTGCGGGTATGTCTTTGCATGTCCATGTTGTCCATTTAAATAGTATATCGGTGTAGATATCCGGAAAGATATCCGAATACAGAACCCTCAGTGGGTCTTCTGATCTGGTTGCCTTCAGGAATCGCCAGATCAATATTATTGTAGACTTTCTTGCATTTTGGAAGATCAAACAATCTCAGAAAGTCACCTCAGAGACTTCTTCAGCTTTCTCTCCGCGTCCATATTATGTTCCAGTCCACCATGCTGTATGTCTGTACAGAGAGGTTCCAGATTTTCATGCTATGGTGATGCAAGGCGTTATCTATAGAACCAGTCCGTGTCGTATCGTCACTCTAACTGAAATTGAATACGATTTCACACGAGACAAATTTTAAAGAACATGTATACTGTGAGCTGTAGCGGAAACCAATCTGGCACTGGTCGCCTCGTAAAGCACGTCAGTGTTCGAAGCTCGTTCTGATTTATCGATATTGTTGAGATAGATCTAGATATCTTACATGAAGACGTTATCAGTACTTTGTAGAGATTGCGAACGACTTGACCCCGGGAGCTCAAGACTGGAAAGCGGACGAGACTTGAAGTATTCTGGAGCGTCGTCAGACACTAACAACGTTATCAGCACCAGAGTACCTCCATTACAACATGTTCTAATGGTGTATTGACCAGCTCCTCAATATTGGCTGATCGCTTTGATGAGCATTTCTTCTTGTAGCGTTTGGGAAGTGACCAAATGGCATGTATGCTCTTTTAGAATGGATAGATTTACATCTATGATTTTGAATAGTTAGTTCTGTTTCCACAAACTCAACGGATTACAAGAGTCAAATATATATATATAGTATGAAGTGTCTGTTTTGTACCACGACGATACAGATAATACACATACTAGAGAGTGTTTAGTATAGTGTGTATGTGTGTGTGTGTGTGTGTGTGTGTGTGTGTTTCTCTTTCTTTCTGTGTGTGTGCGTGCGTGCGTGCGCGTGTGTGTGTGACACATAGTTAGGTACCGGTAATACGACTCTAATACAGAGCAATATTACTGAAAATACATTCCATTCAAAAATCAACTTAATGATCACAACCTTAATTCATACCATAAATACAAAACCGAAAACAGCATGATACATATGGCTACATGTGGGAATTAGCCTAGCTCCATTTAACATTCATTTGGACTCTGGAAACGATAGAATGTTTTCATTGTAAGCAGGGTGGTTGACTTTCGTGGTCAATGGATTCGGTGTGGAACTGACCACCTCTGTGAATGGCCGCCGATGTGTTCAACTGAACGTCGGACCTACAGTGGTTAATGGCTATTATAATGTGCTCTAGGTATCAACTGTCAACATGAACTACATCGCCATGCTGTGACCTTATCATATTTACATGACCTCCCTACGATATGATTTGAAGGAAATGTGTCCATGATGATTGACATGCATGTTCTGAGTTGTATTCGTGTCACTAGTTAATGGATGTAGTAATAGTATGATTCGTATTAGTATTCGTAGATGTATTCATACTAGTATTCGTATTATTCATAGTATTATTCATAATATTATTCGTAGTATTATTCATAGTATTATTCGTAGTAGTATTCGTAGTAGTATGCATAGTAGTATGCATATTAGTATTCATATTAGTATTAGTATTCGTAGTAGTATTCGTAGTAGTATACGTAGTAGTATTCGTAGTAATATTCGTAGTAATAGCAGCAATCGTAGTAGTAGCAGTATTTAATAAATATACTGTAGTTTATGTCCAGCTACATAGGCATAAAACAAGCAAATTGTTTCGTTAAACATACGACATGCATACAACGTAAGGCTGGATCGCATTCGGTTGTGAAAGAAGACATAACAGATCTAAACTCATAAACAAGTGCCTTTGATTGTCATACCAAACACAATATCAAACGCTGGTGTTTGGTGCTCTTACCGACCTCCCAGAATAGCGTATAGAACGCAAACACGAATGGTCTTTTATCCGTATCGGCGCTTCCGTTACTAACGGAAGTTGGGGGTGGATAAAGACGTGATGGCTAACGGTTGTGTTTGTCTACACCTGTATATGTTTGGTGATACTTCCCTAACATGTCTGCATACCTCCACATCCTACCCTCTACCTCGTGGACAATATCGAGGTAATTATACATTCCTCCGCGCAAATGGTAACCATTTATGTCCTTGTTTATTGAAATAACCTGATAGGAAACAAAAAAAGAAACATAAATAAATTAGATTATAAACGCATGGAAATAAACCCTTATCATAGCATTGGTTCTACAATCGAACAAATTGCGAGTCAGTGTGTGTGCACGGCTATATTTTAACGGAATTTTATTACTTTCACCATCTATAAACTTTCATCTTACACCCGCATGAGAACAGCAAGAGTTTATAAATCTCTGATAAAGTCCCGACGCTCCGCCTCCGATGTGAAGAACATACCTTATAAATACCACACTGGTGGCCATATTGTCATACTGTTATCGCTCACCCTGGTGGCGAGGAGAGATAATTAGCTAGTTTTGTGAGGCGCTAATGATACAGAATCTAAGCGGCGCTCAATTGTCTCTTTCCTTTGCAGTGTTTACGAGAAATACCGTCCACAGTTGGGCGAACTAATGTCACAGTTGTGTGGGAATTAATAGCAATGCACGGGCATTGAAGGGTTAACATCTGCGGAACAGCGAACATGGAGTGAAAAACACATTCAAATCTGACACATACTCTTTCAAGTAAAACCTGATGATATACATGTAAAGATCCCCCGTGAACGCCGATGGATACATTCGAAATATCTGACTGTGAAATACCTGTGCCATACCTGTGAAGATACCTGTGCGTAGTTATATAAGTAAATGTATGTAGTGGAACTCAACAGAACCCTTATTGGCATGCATACGAGGTACAATATTAACAGTAGAAGAACCCTACAAGGTATAATAGGGTTAACAGGAAAGTTGACGTTCCATAAATTTCATAACAAATTTCAGATCATCAGATGAGCTCAAGAACAGTAGTAGGTAGCGCTTAGCACAACAGAAGTGGTCAAAGGCTTCGGAGACATAAAAGGGGCTGAATGTATTATACAATATCTTAAATAACACTGAAAGGATGATATATGCGTATTACATGAATATATTTAGTGTGGTGTCGGACTACAGGTAGATATAAATATTCATAAATACTCTATTAAGTTAATAAACGCAATGCCTTTCACCTCGCCTTCAATAGTTAATATATACAGCAGATAATATACGTTGAATAACTTGGCCTAATACAAACATATAATTGAGATCCAGCATGACTAGATTCAGCGTCCCATGGAGTATATTTCCCGCGTACAGCCCTTGAGTCACAGTGCATCACCAGGGCAGTGGGTAGTAGATCGACCGCAGTCTGGCCACGAGCCTTTGAGCTGTGTATATTTAACTAACACTGTAGCCGCAAAACGTAGTTCAAATCAACTGGTTTGTTTCTTTTAAAGACATTCGCGCCGAATGACCCTACAGAGTGATGATGACGGCTTGTGAATGTGGCCACCTGTCTGTCAATCAAAGGAAAGCGGCACGATCTGCTGGTTCTGATTGGTCGCTAGTGGGATAGTTCCTCCCAGATATTTAACGGCTAGGGTACACACGCTACGTTATGGAGTGAATTACCCCGGCTCCAAGCTCCAACAGAGGGGATAGAGGTCCTGGTGCCAAATCATAGAACATTTGTGCTATTCCTGGTATCTCATGCTTTAGACCCAGGTGAAAAACTGAGATTCTTGATTTATTGCTAAGGTACAGTGAAGTAGCCTACTTCGATATTGTGTGTATACCTTCCTTTACTTCATCTGCAAGTATATCGTCTGCTATTTCCAAGAATTTGGAAAATATCTCGTTCGGAATTTAATGAAAGAATTGGAACAGGAGAACAGATCTTGAAGGATATCCTGCGACAACATACGAACAAACGACATACGAGCAGACGACACATAACTATACTTCGCCCTGGTGGAATCTCTCTTGAAGTTCTGAAGACGTCACGGGACAAAGATGATGACCTAACCTTGAATAATCAATTCATTCACGCTCTCTGTGACGAATGAAGAAATGTTATTCTTCGTAAAGATTGAAGATTGACAGTGAAGTGTGCCCAATCACGGCCCGGAGTTTATCTGGCTGGATACCCATGTTCAAACCAGAGAAATATCCATCTGATTAGGAAGTTGACATGGACGCTATGCAGAGTCACAGACCACGATTACTTTGTTGTCTGCTAGTCCTGGCAGGTAAGTCAGTGTCAACATCTATCCTGTACAATGTCAGTGTCGGCATATATCCTGTACAATATCAGTATCGGCATCTATCCTGTACAATATCAGTATCGGCATATATCCTGTACAATACCAGTATCGGCATATTATCCCATCTATCCTGTACAATATCAGTATCGGTATATATCCTGTACAATGTCAGTGTCGGCATCTATCCTGTACAATATCAGTATCGGCATATATCCTGTACAATATCAGTATCGGCATATATCCTGTACAATATCAGTATCAGCATATATCCTGTACAATATACAAGTATATGTACTGACAAAAAAAACAATATATGCAATTTTCACATTCTGAAATCCAAACGGAATTAATATACCGGAAATTAACCTATATCGATAGTAATAGTGTATAAAACTCTAGCAATTTCACTGCCAGCTATGATGACTGGTAAGTGAGAAGTTACCCGTCCTCATACATTTTTGCCAGTGATCGATGATATACATCTTGAAAAACGAACAAAATGTAACACAACATGCGGGCGTGCAAGGATAAAACGTTAACCGTCCTCGCTGACGGACGGACGGGCTCTATTTCGAACACTGCTATATAGTACTTATTTGCGGAAATCAACAAGATTTAACATAGGAAAAGCAACCAACAGTAAGAAGTGATTTCCGATTCCAATGGTGGTGGTGTGGGGGGGGGGGGGGGGGTCTGTTAGGTTTGCTGGTGTTGTCCGCAATGTTCAAAGTGTATTACGCATTCGGTCTGTAGGCCTACCGGTTCGCTTCCTATTTCCTGCGTGCATTGTTTCAAAATATAAGTATCAATGGTCATGTTTTACACCTCATAATCGACAAAGGCAAAGCTATGAATGACACAAATTCACTTATTGTGACATTAACATGGAAGGAAAAAAATGTCAAATGCACAAGTGGTAGGGTATTGTAAGCGACTCCAGATACACGTAGTCGTGAGTGTTTCAATACACGCACAGTCTGGAACAATGGTGTTATCTGTATCAGGTGCGACATATACGACAACGACGTGAAACATCACAAATGTTGTATAACTATACACTGTAGCTTACATACTGCAGTATACTTGTTTCTTTCTGCACGTAAAACGAGACCATATTATTATAGTTAGAACGGCGATCAATCAAACGTCCTTTGATCATGAAAGGTTTGTACCCAAATCTTACCAAGTCTTCCTTAATATACATATGTTTTTAAGATCAGATTTATGCACTTTAAAATCAGCCTATAAGCAACCATAGTGAGTTGATAATACACGTAGGCCTACGCTTAATTATACAGTGTAAATGCGTTTACAAACAAAGAACGTTGCTGTAGACTATAATAGTAAAGTCTAGTATAAGAATTCCCTTTCCGGATCCTTGCACATAAATATCAGAATTTCATAAGAAAGGTTTGACAAGGACATGTTAGTGTACATATACCTCTATTTATGCTCAAATCATAAAAACATAACTTAAGTTTTCTTTTTACGATAACTAGAATGCTATGGTAATATTTAATTATGAAATAATGTTAGATACATAAAACCCGATTTTACGAGCGTATGTCCTGGTTAAATGTAAGGAAGAAAATGTAAATTTATACAACATTTATTACCGCTTCATCGTTATGACGCCAGAACTTGGTCTATGAACATGATGAGCCTCATATAAAACAGCTCCATCGCACTTGTCACGCCCAAGTCAGAGAAACAACACCGAGATGGGAAACATCACAAGGCGGTTTTATTCCGGGGTAACGTGAAGAAAATGTAGTAAACATACTCCGAGGACGATCCTTTCTGTGATGTGACAGAGCGGTCAGAACGACAGAAACGACATATTCCGAATGCTAATTAACCATCCTCGACAGGTTGTGATATTTCAATGAGAAAATAGATATCTTCTATCAAATGTTTGTGTTTTGTTGGTGTGTGGTGTTTAGAATATCAAGGACATGCCAACACGTCGAATTCTGTTCACATCTCATCTATTGTGTTAAGCCACATATTATGTCCGCAAGGTGATATATGTAGACACACGTTCATCTCCGCAACAACATTCCGATCTGTACATTTTTTAAAGGTTTAATTTAGTTCACCTGAAGAGGAAATGGAAAATTATCTCCAACGATTAAATGCGAATCTAAGTGCATTGAAGTGCAAGGTCATCCCACCTCGAACATTGTAATTGCGTGAGAACGGCTTCACACGATGTTGATGATAGTAGACCATGAAGATGTGGCAATCCTATATATATATATCTATATTATTTCTTATTGAGATATTCATGTCTCGTACTACACATATTTCAATATATCTATAGACAAGACAACATAAGATTTATTACTCCAATTTCATAAACAGATTTTCATTGGCAATTTAAACTAATAAAATCTCTATATGTTTTAATAGATGACTCATATTTCGTAAATATGCATGCACATTGTTCGTAAATGAATATATACGATATAATTCCTATCCATAGATATATTCTAACGAATCATTTCCAATACTGTACTATAACATATTGCATCACATTATGAATTCAGTACACAACAAAACATGTCTCATATCACAAATAGTGGAAGCTTGGAGAACATTTTCAATTTAGATTACTTATTTTTTCTCCGAAACCTAACCCGGATTGTTCCACCAGTAGTAAGAGAACGCTCACAATTTCGATTCATTTAGATTATACAACACTCTGGAAATAAAATTATGTCTGTTTTCTGATCGGGGAAGATTAACGCGGCGATGTAATTTCCTACACACTGGATACAGAAACATTGTAAGCTGGGTTCGAGTCCAATCCCAACCAGTTGATCAATGTGATGTCATCAAGGACCTCGGATTCTGTGTCAATCAGTGCGATTCAGATCCGCTGTTCTATCAGTGTCACATCGTCACCGCATCGCTGACTGCTATAACTAGAGTAAGAGATGGTTACAAACAACCGCCTTCGACATATAATACCTAACAAAACCCTCTCGGTGTCATCTCTCACGCACGGGCGTATACTTGCCTGATTGAAGTTTCTAATGAACTATAAATACCTGGGTGTTGTTAGAAAGAAGTCGTAATATGTCTTTACTGGGTACCATTTAATTTGCTTTGCATTTCTATGAAACCCCTTTAACTAGCACTGTGGGGAGTGGGTTCATTTTCATATTCTATAGGTTTTATCTTGAACGTATCATAATTGATATGATGCTGGTGCGTTGTGTAAAGTGTATTCATTGTGTATGTGTATTACGCGCTGTGTATTTATGTACACATTTGAGGCTATAATATAATATATATTATAAAAAAAAATCAGTGTATTGCCGACAGGCGTTCATTCTAAAATATGAAAAGCCCTGGGGTTGGCGAGTGATGTATGAAAGTTCAGTTTTAGTTCGGCATGGCACAGAAAGACTATAACACAACACCATAGTCCTACAAATACCTACCCGTAAATCACATCAGACTCCCAAAGTAAATGCCTCTAAATACCGATCCTTTTTAACGCTGAAAACAGCTTGCACGCTGTCAATAGTACATCGGTTGTTAGCGGGTGATTTATATAGCTCATAAAATACCCCTTTTAGAAGTAACGTTTCAGACAAACATCCACCCATGACGACGGTTTGTGAAGTAGGGATCAGCATGGTGTCAGGACGAGGCTGGTGTGTTTGTCAACCGATTTACAAGTCAGGAAGATTTACCTATTGTTGAGTGTTAAACAAGAGTTTGTCAAGACTAAACTACGCTTCTCTTGATTGAACGAAGTACACGAAGTTTACACATTCTATAGGATAACACCTTTTAATGTCATTAGGCTTAATTTTTATTGCGAAGGGTCTATCTGAAATGATTTGTGTCGATACTTAATGCCAAGATACCGTAAGCTATTCGTGGTCTCTGTGATTTAAAGGGGACATACGAGATGGTTCCTCTATGTTTATGCACTATGGTTTATGCACTATGGTTTATGCACTATGGTTTATGTACTATGGTTTATGTACCATGGTTTATGCACTATGGTTTATGTACTATGGTTTATGTACTATGGTTTATGCACTGTGGTTTATGCACTATGGTTTATGTACTATAGTTTATGTTATGTACTATGGTTAATGTACTATGGTTTATGCACTATGGTTTATGTACTATGGTTTATGCACTAAAGGGAACATTCTCGTGATTTCAGTAAGATTTATACGCGGCACTAGCAGACTGGGACGGACCTTCATTATTGTGCATATAAAGGGTTAATTTGTATTTATGGCTGATTAACTAGGAACGTACGGCTGGATAATTATGACAGAAACCATATGTATACGAAACAACATTATGTATCATCCATAACACGTCTTTGGTGGAAACATGAAAATAAAGTATTGTTGTAGTAGTACATATAATATTTTTTTTTTAAATTATAACCCATATATATACTGAGATGATGTAGTTAATGTGTTCTCTGATAACAAACAATTCTGAATGTTTATAGCATCTACACTATTCTGTAATAACATCTATATGTTTTAGAGTTTTACGCAGTTAAGATAATGTGTATTTCTTACCATGCTCTAATTAATATTAACCCTTGAAATGTAAGGGATTTGATATTATTGCTTTTTGTTGACCTACTACACATACAATATTGATATCGTAAACAGGATTCCATATGCGAAAATGTTATCAAAATAGTAATTACAGTGGTTCAGAATACGTGGCAATATCGGCTTGTGCATGTCATGGTATATGAAGATGTTACTGGTTACCCCAATGCCTCTATTATTTATTATTATTATTGTACATTTATATAGCGCAAATATCCAGAATAACTGCTCAAACGCGCTTATTACCCCCGGTCAACGTATCTGTGCACTCAAGTTCCTTCTCAACTCCCTGGGGAGTATACAACCCGAGCTGCCATTCAAGGCGCATCAAGGTTAGCATTCATATGTCCATCTCATCCTTCCGAACAACCTCACATTGCAGATCCATACGCCTTCCTGGCATACAGGTGTAGTGATATATTTTTAGATTGCAATTAAACTGCATGGAACCCACTTCATTTGGAAGAAAATATCACTCATATTACTTAACATACCACAACACTAGGGCACAGACAATGGAACATGTGCTAAACATACTTTTTCTATGGACTATACAGCCACTGTTGATAATGATAAACCGTGCTATGCCCCCTCAGGTTGTTGCATGTGGATAACGGGTTAAGCAGATGCATTTGGTATTTTAGATGCCCTACTTGAAATGTGACAATTTGACTCTCTGAATATTATAATTTGCCATGAAAATAGTATAGTATTGAATTGAAAACAATGAATTTTCTTTTTTCAATCCATCGTCACCTATGGGTGAAAGATTCCCACTGTGACTTAAACAATAATTCATTCATTCATTTTTCAATCCATGTTTTTTTAATATGTATATAAATTTCAGAATTTTTTCATTGTTAGTTTTTAAAAAGTTTTGTTTGTATCAGTATGCTGTTATTACAAAAGTTTAATTTTATGATTATGAAAGTTATCATGATATATACTTTATTCATTAATGTGTATTCACACATGCCTTCACATGTGTTTTTTGATGGACATGATTTTAACAGTTTCAAGGAATGTGTGTTGCCATCTCCAATGGAATATATTTTGAAACTAATGAATATTTAAATACAAATTCTAGTCTATAAAAATTATGAATACTCTGCGTTCATTCCTCAAATGCTTTTTACTAAGTCAATTAGAAACAAACCTCATTGAAAAAAATAGTCATTAACAGATGGTATATAGGCCGCAATGACAGGAAGTCTGTATTTAACTAGCTCACACAGCGCAGAGGTTCTAGAGGGAGCAAGGAATGCTGGTGACAAACACAGCAAGTTTGTTTGGTAAACAGGCGAATAACCACTGGTTTTGTAATCCAACAAAATTTGTGTGATGCAGCCCCAAGCACAAAGCTGTAAGTCTTGGGCAAAACTGTCAAATCAAATTCAGGCAAAAGTTCAAATTTAGATATCGGGGAATGGTGGTTAACTAGCTTACTTATCCATCTGATGAGTTGTTGGAAGGAATACAGTGCGTGTGTGTTGCTGACAGAAGGTACATACTATAGCCAGGAATCGATTTTTAATCGAGATAAATATTTGACATGAATCGGTGGAATTTGATTTGACCTTTCGCCTTCCAGGCACTTTTTCTCTGGGGAATGTAGTTTGTTTTCCTTTACCGACAGACTACAGGTAAATTTCTGTATACAATGTGTCTTATCTTTATTCTGGAACTTTCACACTGACTGTATACACATGCACAAGTATTGGGAGTGATTCAACACTGCAGTTTGCTGTCCGAGATCCACTACATAATGCCTGAGAAAGATTTTTATTATCAGCAATTCAGGGTTTCCAATTCATATATTGATATTTAATAAAAAATATATATTAAATTTGAATTTTATTAACATGATTTCTGTTATTTTTCAGGTTTCCGGGGTCGGAATTGCCAGATTAATGTGAACGACTGCTTGAACAACCTGTGTGCCAATGGATCAACATGTGTGGACAAAGTGGACAGCTACGCATGTTACTGTCCACCCACGTATAAAGGTCAGTTGCTTGTCCAGATATTCCATGCACCTCACAGTCTCTGGGAATGATGCAGACTATTAACCCTCTCCCTGCTGGAGACAACTGGAGATGCCCTGACGAGCTGCCTCTGTGGTCTAATCCAGCAGAGAGAGGGTTAATTGTGTCCTTGTTCAACTACACTGTACTCATGGTGCTGGTGTTATGAACACATTTCTTGTCCGACTGATACTTTCCCTGTGGTGTGACCAATAGAACAATGCTCGCTAAACAAAGATCACTGGTACATGTACTGTATTTCTACCAATATTCATGATCACCATTACTGCTTGCAATATTACACAAGTCTTCACTAACTTCACTGCTCATGTAATTACGACTAGTCACTGCCGTTTCAGTGAAAATATGTGCAAATATTTCTGGTGACACTGGCGTCTGAAACATTCCTGAGGGTGACACATCCCCGTCATAATTTGCCCCCAACCGTGATCCCTCGTCCTGTCCCCTGCCAAAGTAAGCAGCCGCAAAGATTTTGAAAAGCCTTGAGGAGTTTGCCTGGAGGAGTTGGCAGCGGGTCGGAGCAGTGCCAGTAGATACCTTGGCACAGTTTAACCCTACTCGTGCAGCGCAGTCACTGGCTGGCGTAAGATGTATTTATACCCGATGTGCACTGAGAATTCTTCAGATACCTGTTGAACTGTCAAGCCAGACGCCTGCCTCTCTCTCTGCGTTCACATCGATTCCCGTCTTGTTAGTCTTGTGTAGGCCGTGCACAAACAAAAGAATCGGCAGCAGAATGGATGCAATATTCATCTCGTCTTCAGTTCTGTTGTCCAATGTGACATAGTCATGATGTCAGGCTCAGTTATATCATAGGATGTTTTTTGACTTGTGTATTTATAGAGACTATTTCAGGAAGTTGGTACCTTGACTTTTAATGTACGTTGCTGGATTAAGCACAGCCACTGCTCTTCATGGCATCTCCGGTTGCCTTCAGCATGGAGAGGGTTAATGTACATTTATAAGAGAATAAACATTTCCAAACAAATTGGTAATCCATATTCTATTTAAGCTTCTGGATTAATCAAAATCACGGCTTAAGAATGTTAAAATTATTGTATGTTATATTTTTAACATTTCGAAAAGACTATTTTGGTCAGTGGACATCCTTGTGTGTGAAGTTAACATCTGAGAGTTGTGATAATATTAAACTATTATCGTTGTTCACTGAGTCTGTTCCTGTGATTTCTAATGACAGATACATACATATATTTTTCATGGTAATATCTACGATGTGCCCGTGGATGTTTTCTCTTATCAGCGTTATCAGCGAGTTCAGACCCAGCTCAGCGGCCACAGTCAATAAAGTTTCATATCGTTACCAGAGATTAAACTATTTGACTGCACGGCAGCATACAGACATTAACTATTCATTCTCCCTCTTCGTCTTATCTGTCAGGATGGATGGTTATGTTTTGTTGCCGGAGTATGTGAACATCACCCACGACCAGGTTGTGAATTATAGATATACGCTGTGCTCAGTCCTTCGAGTAGGTGATGTCAGCATCTAGCAAAGAAAGGAAATCAATGACTGAATTTCATCTAATGTACGACACACGCTATCGATGTTACAGGTGCCCAACCTTGACGGGCAATTAGTAAATTAGTGTCAATGAAGAGAAGAATCAACCTGCCGTTATTACTAGTTATCGTACTGTCGTTTTATTTTTTATTTTTATTATTTCTCATTGAAAACCTGTTTGTTTTTCTCCTTCCTATCTCACTTTTATCTCAATCTGGTCCATTTCCTCCTGTACACAATGGCCCTATATCTCTACGGTATTAGCCATAGACTACAACATTGCGACGGTCGACGTTAAGGTTTTCGTAGAGTTGCGTTGTTTCGTACAGAATAGTGCAGTAATGTAGCGCTATTAGTATGAGCAAGACAAGGATTTGTAATTATGCACATTATTATTCTTAGTAGTAGTAGTATTATGTGATGGTTAACACACGGCCCGAGGGCGTTACTGGCATGTAATACACAACATTGAAGGAAGTAGCCCTAGGGATAATTCCTGAAACGGAGTGCATTACATGCCAGTAACGCCTGAGGGCCGTATGTTAACTGTCATATATCACGACATAAATATACAAATAAACGTTGAATACAGATTATAATATGAATATACTTAATATGTAAGGGATTTTAAGAGCGATTCGTTCAAATGCCTACCGTATTGAACATCTATAAAACTTTAGGTTGAAGTTTCGTCGGCTAGGTGGCCTAATGGACTAGAGCGCAAGAAATGCGAGAGTTCCAGAGTTCGAATCCCGGCAATCAAATTTGTCT
>JAUTBV010110861.1:0-14321 GCA_032361325.1 Lepetodrilus fucensis
TTAATTGTGGTTTTTATAGTATGTTGTAATAATGTTTACTTACTGAGTTGTTGGAATGTGACACATTTTTTATGAAACATTCAAATTTCCAACATTTTCAACCCTAGGGTAGGTGCTTTATAATGCCTGTTAAATATTCCAAGAGGAACTCTGGGATGATAACCAGGTTGTTTTGGATTACTAACATAACAAAGAAGGTAAATCCACTGACAAATTGTAGGAATATGTACTAGAATACTTTGGCCTGGACATGCTAGTAAATACTAGTAACCTGTGGACGTTTTCTCTTCAGCCAGCATATTGATCTGCAGTTTAGCCTGCACAGACTTTTGTGGTTTCCCGCCATCTACAGCCCGTAAGGTCACTTCGTAGAATGTGAGTCCAGGGTCAAGGACACTTGCCACGTGCAGTTCTCCGGATGTAGAATCGACGCTGAATACGTCTTCAACTTTGTCGTTACTGCCTGAGCAAATTGAGATCAATGAAAATGGCGAAAGTCTGCTTCAAACTGACCAAGATTTTGCATCCGCGTCAACAGTCATATCACGTGCCCTCGCTAACAATGATCTAGGCAGCCCTTGAGGAATGGTGGTTGTAAATAAATGCAGAGGACAAAAAATGGCGAAAATTAAATTAACTTACTAAGAATTTCGAACATGGCCATTATGTAGGAACTTGGCATTGGAAAGGAAGGGAAACGATTACGGAACGAAAATTTAATACTAATGTATATATTAGATGGATTTATATAAGTATGTACAATTACTTAAAAACGGACAGCATAGATGTTTACTGCATGGTTTGTAAATGTTAACATAAAAACGATCAATCATTAAAATATTAAAATTTAAATTAAACAGTTACTAACTGGTTGTGGTCGACGCTATGACATATTGGATTTGGCCGTCCTTTCCGCTATCTTCATCAGAGGCTGTGAACGTTCCCAGAAGAAGTCCGGCTGCCAAAGATGGTAGCACTGCGACCTGCGGAAGTTTATTATCTACGATGTTGAGGGAAGAGTTCCAGAGTGGAGTGAACTCGTTTTCGGGATTCACCTGCGATCATAGCAAAGATATCCAAATGATGTGGTCGTGCTGTCTATCCCTACCACGTGACACTCATAATTAAATATGTCTGTCTGTCTAATAAAGGAATCTTGCAGCGGATATTCCGGTAAAGCATATATGGCACGTTAGAAATGCTCTAAACCTTTAGGTTGACCCACTATAAAGAAACGTCACCACCCGCTTATAGGAATTATATACCGTAGTGAGGTGTCCATGACGTCCTACTGTAGAAGTAAATGTCAAAGAATAGTTTTACTGCCGACTTTGAGTGTCATATGTTTTACGTGTACTGTGGACATGTTGTTGTTGACTGACGCTGTACAAGGAGGTATATATAAAGTAACTACGGGTCTCAAGCAAAAAAAACATAATATCATAGTACCAGGTCCAATACCTCATTACAATCGGAGAGCAATGACACCAGTATGTTGCTATTTAGTAAACTACGACTCTCGTAGCTCTAACGTCCTTCTGAGGGTCGACCCCTGGACATTGCAAATACCTCAGCGAGCTGTACTCGCTTCAAGGTACTGCAACACACACAGTCCTGAGGGTCGACCCCTGGACATTCTCCACAAACACCTCAGCGAGCTGTACTCGCTTCAAGGTACTGCAACACACACAGTCTTGAGGGTCGACCACTGGACATTCTCCACAAACACCTCAGCGAGCTGTACTCGCTTCAAGGTATTGCAACACACACAGTCCTGAAGGTCAGTGTAGGGAAAAGCCGATATTGTCTTTCAATACGGACTATTCGCATTGGCTTACACGATATTATGCTTAATATACTTCAAGGTATTGTAATGCATAAATAACTGGAGGTTACTGTTCATATTTGGAGAATAGAACAGAATAAAACATAAAAGAGCAGAAAAGAACGAGAAAGTCGGCATAAGAGGGAAATACTAAATATCATTTATCAAATATCAAATACCAAATATCATGTAATCACGGACAGAGATTTGCTAGGAAGTCAATACGTACAATCCCATTGCAACCATAAACCCATAATGTCCCAGAAACACGCAGCTGTACCTGTACAAATATGATGACCGTGGCCTTGTTAGGGACTCCGGTGGTTGGCATGTCGGCCGCATCGAGTCGTAGGACAAAAGACGTCGTCGCTTCGTAGTCCAAGACGTTGCCGGAAGTCTCCAGGATTGACCCATTGATACGAAACTGACCAAGAGGATCTCCGCTCACCAAGGTCAGGTTGACCTGCCCGTTGCCGCCCATGTCAATGTCAGTGCACGTGATGCTGGAGAGTTCAGTCCCTTTGTTCAATGTCAAAATAAAGAACATGCCATTGCCCATTAAGAACGGAATGCTAACCGAAAGCATATCCAATCTCCCTAAAAGTGTGTGCATGCATATCCGGCTCTGAGATTATGAAACTTTCTTGAGTACGATGTTATGCTGAACTCTTTATGTTTTGCTCACAAATCCCCATACGCATTTTTAGCTTCAAATCAAAACGTTTCGTAATCTTGGAGCCTGATTTTACTCCTGCAAATTAGTTTGACTTTTATTCCGAACGGTTTTCGAGAGATATCTGGGGCACCCGCAAGTAATTATTTCGAATTAGTATTTAATTAATTTCTAAATTAACCGCACTATCATTACACAAAAGTTTGTTTTAATTATTAAAATAGTTTTATGAACATTGACTTTGCAATATGCTAGGGCATCCTGGGTTCCGGTCACGTGGCTCCGTTATACTCCACACACTGACCCTGGCAACCTCTGCCGAATGGCGGATTTTCAAGAAGAAAAAACATGGCGACAATGAGCATGTTTTTTCCGTGTGAGACAAGTCGAAGAAATTCTAACCACACAGCACAATTAGGAAAATTAAATTAATAAGGTACATATTTTTATAAAATGTCAATATACAATTATCCACCGAGTTTAGAAGCAACTTATATAGTTAGGTGGCTTAACGAAAAAATCGTTACACGAGTGACAAAAGTGCCATTTTTTTATAGGTATATATGGATACATAGATCCCATGCTCAAAAAAATCGGCCGTTATTAAAGGCCTCCAAATCCAATATGGCCGCCAATTAATAATAATAATATAGTTAATTTACTATGATTTTTTGAGTTTGTACTAAATAGTGATAAACAAAGAAGGACATTAATTGTGGTCTGAGGCCATTTATCATCATGAAATTCTCAAAGGGAGATAACCCTGCCCACTGTATTTGCAGACCGCTGGACGGTGGACGAGCTGACCAGCGTGTTAGAGATGCCGGCCTCGGCGCTGAGGAGGAAGATCACGTACTGGCAGAGTCAGGGTCTGCTGAAGGAGGAGGTGCCGGACACCTTCGTCCTGGTGGAGGACCACAAGGGCGGGACGCAGGACCTGATGGGCGAGGAGGACGGGGAGGCCGAGTCTGCAATGGCCTCCGCACAGGAGCAGCGCGAAGAGGAGTTACAGGTCAGTGTGGGATGTTTCAGGTGTTCTGTATGCATGCCTGGTGGATGTTTCAGGTGTTCTGTACTACGCATATCTGGTGGATGTTTCAGGTGTTCTGTACGCATATCTGGTGGATGTTTCAGGTGTTCTGTACACATGTCTGGTGGATGTTTCAGGTGTTCTGTACACATGTCTGGTGGATGCTTCAGGTGTTCTGTACACATGTCTGGTGGATGTTTCAGGTGTTCTGTACGCATGTCTGATGGATGTTTCAGGTGTTCTGTACGCATATCTGATGGATGTTTCAGGTGTTCTGTACGCATATCTGGTGGATGTTTCAGGTGTTCTGGACGTACATTGTGGGGATGCTGACCAACCTGGAGTCCCTGGCCTTGGAGAGGATCCACAGCATGTTGAGGATGTTCGCCATGCAAGGCCCGTCCACTGGAGAATGCAGTCTGCAGGAGCTGAGGGTCTTCCTCGAGAGGAAGGTGAAGGAGAAGAAACTGCTGTACGCCCAGGGCGTGTACCGACTGCCGAAACCGTCGTGAGGAGGAGTTGGAGGCAACACTCTTTGGCCAGTTTGGAGGAAGAACTTCATCCAGTTTGTAGAGGAAGAACATCTAATTTGGAGAGGAAGAGTGTTGTTCAGTTTGGAGAGGAAGAGCTTTGTCCAGTTTGGAGAGGAGGAACATCTAGTTTGGAGAGGAAGAGCTTTGTCCAGTTTGGAGAGGAGGAACATCTAGTTTGGAGAGGAAGAGCTTTGTCCAGTGTAAAGATGACCTTTCTCCAGTTTAGATGAAGTGCTTTGTTCAGTTGGGAACTTAGAAGAGAAAGAGCTTCCAAGCCGGCGCTTACAGGTAGACTGCAACATTCAGTGCTACAGATGTTTTCATCCTGCCCTAAACTGACAAGCTGTGAAAGAATCTTGAAAGCAACTCTCAACCCCAATTCAAACAAACAGAAGAACTTCCAATTTGGAGAGAGCTTTGACCAGTTTGGAAAAGAAGCACATATAGGTGGTGTTCCATTCATAGTCCAGGACACACATTCTGGACAGACAATCCGTACCGTGAATGGAACAGCCCGTACAGTCCATTCACAGGAAGTATTGCATTCGAGCTGGCCGATGCACACACTGCTGCAGTTTGTGTTTGTGATGTCATATATTTGCTGCTGAAAGGTGGAGAAAGGTCATCTTCACACAGACACTGCAGTGTATAAAACTCCAGCAATTTCACTGTCAGACATGAGGACTGGTAAATCTGAGAAGTTACCCGTCCTCATACGTTGGCCAGTGATCAATGATATACATCTTGAAAAACAAACAAACAGTAACACGACATGTGGGCGTGCAAAATAACCTGTGGCGTGCGGACGGGCTCTATTTCGAACATTGTTGTTTGTTGTACTAAATTGAAAACAAATATCTCTGTTTATAATGGATGGTAATATGGATGCATATACAATCGTATTCTATGATAAATTGGCGCACACGTATAACGTTGTACCTTTCACGTCAAACTCGCTCGTTTGCCGTTCTACCTTATACTTCAACGTGGCCCCGCCTCTCCAGTATCACGTGACCAACAACAGTGCGTGACGAAATGCACAGAAATCTATCGCGTTTCAAGTTCCAACGTGGAAAACTAAAACTCTCTATTGCATTTTGTTATGACTGCATTTCAATATTGTTTGGAAACACTCCCCCAGACAATATTTCTAAATTTTCAGAAACCCTCCAGACCACACTAGATCATAGGGATGTAACGATGGATCGAACTATCGATAGTATAGCGTATATGCATATGCGTATAACAGACTTTGCATATAGCGGACAAAAATAGCCGGTCCCAATGAGTCACTGTCACTTTTGGCAATTCAGATTTTGTTTTAACAAGATTTTGATTTGGGGATTAAATCAAATGATAACAACACACTATTGTCTTGTATTTTATTCATTAAATACCAGTTATATGTACATTAGCCACTATATTACAAATAATTAGCCATCTTTAAAAGACTTATTTTTAAAAACAAACTATTGCAATAGTAGCACAACTATCGCAATATATTGCAATAGTAGAAGTGGCCTCAATAGTCACCCCTATTGCAATGACGCTGAGCATCAGTCACGATTCATATACAGACAAACACATCCACGATATAACAGTTTGTAATACTGAACTGTCTTTATATATACTAAATTAACTTTGGTTCACTACAACTATGGATGTGTTTATTATACTGGTATGTATCGTTATTGATGCTCATGCAATAAATGCAAACTCAGGTTGATTTATGTTCAGTTTCGAACCCGTTAATTACCTAGTAGTCTACCGGGGCGGGATGTAGCGCAGTGGTAGAACGTCAGTGAACGTTGGACTTAGTTGGAGCCAATGGTTCCAGTTCAAATCCTGCCCCAGGGCAGCTGTCATCAATGTTCGCACAAGTTACCTTTCTGATGCGATAGTGATAGAATGTCTATTATGTCTGTAGAGTGGCAATACAGTCTTGTCAGTATACCAGCCGGTGCTCGCAGGTTTACTGCAACATTCAGCGCTACGGATCTTGCTATGGATGTTAGTTTCCTCCTGCCCGAAGTCGTGATATTAGTGAAATATTCTAGAAACCGACTCTAAATTCCAAATAAAATAAAAAGATAAGTAGTCTACCGGGTATTGACAAGAACCACGTTCCCACATTATTAATAAGGATTTTGCCAGCGAGACGTGGATGCCCCGTTGTCCACGTATTATCCATTCAGATAACTGGATGTCATTCAATGAATGATAATGTTGCATGTATGTGCTGTTACAATGGTAGCATTTATATGTGTCATGGAGAGAGAGAGAGAGAGAGAGAGAGAGAGTCGCAGAGCATGAAAACACAGAAGGAAGAAAGGAATGAATGGTTAACGTTTAGTCTAAATGTGTGTATGTACCAGACTATCAGCGCAAGCATGTGCATGCTGTATATATCTAAATAAATATATACATGTAATATCCTAATGTATTATGTGTACGTGCGTGTGTGGGTGTGAGTAACTGTATATTTGTATACACGAGTGTGTGTGTGTGTGGTGTGTGTGTGTGAGTGTGTGTGTGTGTGTGTGTGCACGCGTGCACGCGTGCATGCATGTGTCACATCTATGTGTATAAATCTACATCTTCACATGAGTATACACATGTATGT
Organism: Lepetodrilus fucensis; assembly: GCA_032361325.1. Lineage (NCBI taxonomy): Eukaryota > Metazoa > Mollusca > Gastropoda > Lepetellida > Lepetodrilidae > Lepetodrilus > Lepetodrilus fucensis. The sequence continues at coordinate 6,685 of JAUTBV010110861.1, forward strand.
ATGTATATGTAGATCGTTTCCACCAATAAAAATCGTCACCCACCCATACATAAATGTCCGTGTTTTAGCAAAATAGTTCATCTTTGAACGACACAATGTTGATCAACTCAAGATGGTATATAGTAGACTAATAGAGCTATATCAATACCAATCTTGAAACTGCCACCACCATATGACTACATTTATATACAGCAGGTATAAAGTATATTAACCAATATATGTAGGCATGATTATCATAGTTAAGAACCTAAGTACTAGTTCTACTATATCATATACTAGTATGTGGAATGTTGACAAGTATTGTAATATACAGGAGCTATACGTTGCATGTGTAATAGAACAAAGATACTTGGTGTGTATATATATATATATATATATATTTATGTAGAATGCCTATAAAGGGAACTTATTTTTTAAATAATTATTTTGTGTACATAGATTGCATACTTTATTTATATATTTTAAAATGTTTCCAGTCAGCCTATAATTAGGCTATACACAGTAGAACCTATTTAGCTTCAATACTAGTTGTGGATGAATTAGTAATAAATATACTGAAGGTAAAAAGTTCAGCAACACTGAATATATATATATATTTTTTTTATTTTTTTATTTTTAAAGTCACATTAAATCATTCTGCTTTGAGGATATTTTCGTTAAGCATAATACTTTTAACAATTTGCCGATGACTTTCTTGAAATAAAATGTGTCGGTGTTGTCAAAAACTGTTTTGGAGCTACAGGGGTTAAACATATTATTGAGTTCACTTTATGTAATTACTGGTTAAATTGTTGATTTGTTGACATAGTGAAACACTAACGAACATTTTCCAACAAGGTACGTTATAGTGTCCTAATACGTTTTCTATCATTTATCACAAATGTTTTAAGTAGGCCTATATGTTTTGCACACCCTACTTTCAACAACACAAAACATGCTTACTTTTCACTTTAATTAAAATATAGCTGTCTTAATAGTGACAAGAAACCCTCAAATATAACTGTTCTAAACGTTATACATTGAAAATGACTGTATTCCAATAAATACTACACTAAGTTATAGCCCTACATCTGCCAAAGAATATTGTTGTTGCTTCATTTTTTACCATCAGTATAGTAATACTATAGCCTAGGGTATATAGAATAATTAGTTCGAAAATGTCTGTTCACAAAGCAGAGAATGGGTACCCGGAAGGATGACATGGTCGGGTAAATGATAATTAACCTTCTAGCGCATTGAATTGAAGCTGAGAAGGGAAAACATGAGAGCACCCATGATCCATTCATTGACCGGGGTAGCCTAATGTAGCTGGATTCATACTTTTAACGGCGCAACACGTTAGCACACGTTTACCGGTGTAGCATCCCAAAAACAATCTCCCAGGGAAGCGAGTTACGCAGTTAAAAGTATGAATCCAGCTTAACAGGGGTAGAAATAACCCCTGCCCAAAGGCACTTAAAATCATTGTCGGACACGCCAACTTCATTTCTAGCGTGCCCGTTTGGCCCTCTTGGTTTTCAATAGTCCGTTCTGTTGTTGTATTTAAAAAAAATAAAAAATAACTACTAAATATAAACAAATCAAAGTTTATCACAAATAGATATGCATACACACTCACACCTCAATTGAGGTGCACCACGGTATGGGATCGTGAACGGCTAGCCATATTTCCAGACCGGAAGTAAACGATTTATACCGCGAGAAGTAAGTTTGTTTATTTCCATTAGTGTAGCATTTTTAACTATAATTTCGGAATTAGACAATAACAAGTTTTGAAAATTCAGGCTGTAAAATTATAGTTCTTATTGCATATTGTGACCGACTTTCAACTATATTCTCCTTGGATCTTTTTCTAAAATGACATAATTATCCGTTCGGTCAGGTTATCGATTTGCCAGTTTGCTATGTTTGTGCTCAAAACACCAAAATATAAATATTTGCCATGATAAATAATTAACAAAAATATGGAAACATAATATGAAATTGAACATACAGTATATACCAGTATTACTTATGTAGACATACTAAATATTGAGGTGGTTAATATGACAGGGAGTTCCATTCAACCTGACTGTATGGAAATACTGTGAGAAACTGCCCGACATGTGTTCGTGAGTGGCTGTATAGAAATGTTGAGAGGACAGAAATAGATCTTCATCTGGCACCAACAGTGATTTTAAAGGCACTGACTGAACTAGTGGCCATAAACAGCATTGATGAGGTGTCACGTAATTAACATTAACGAGCTGGTACTCACTCATTGGAGGCCTTGCTGAGGATGTCGATGTACGTGACGATGAACTCCTTGAACACCTTCTCCTGCTGCTCTCGAACTGACCGGAAACAGAAGCCTGAAACACGTAGCAGTGCATGTTGACAAACTACACAAACATTATACTAATACACATGATAATCTATAAAAAAAATAATAATTAAAAATAAACATTTAAAAGAAATCCTAATTACGTAACATGTAAATTAAATACGTTTGATATCTATAATATTCTATACTTGGATTTCAATGTTTCATTGTATATATTGTAGAAAATATAAATGTATTATATCCATAATATTTTAAGTTACGCTTGCAAAACTGATATATTCAGTAATTTACAGTGTTCAAAATTAAGAAAATAATAAGGGGGTCATTCTCCATAGGCCCAATGTTAATGGAGGTCAAATCTGTAATTTGGGCCGTAATTTGCAGAGGGCCACACATATACCTTTAACATTGCAGATATTCAAATGACCTCCAGACCCTGTCTAAATTTGAACACTGCAACACTATTAGTGTTCGCTCTGCTGTAATCTGACACGAATTTTACAATATTGTATTTATTAAATAGTAAAAGTCAACATATATAAATCTTTAAAAACTGTCATTTTATATTAATTAAACATCCTTGTTTTATGTTAGAATTACACATGTATAATGATAATTCTGCCGTCTACAACTCTACAACGTTTATGAGTGCACTACATGACTGGTCATTAGACCCCAATGACTAGGTTGCCCTGCTCAATCAATTCCTAGACTCACGTTCTAATACAGTGCAGGGCATTGCTCCATTAGCATTAGCGCTTCTCTCCATGGCTAGGAGATTGTAACACTGCTACAATGTGATTCCAAAATCCATGACTCGCATTACCATGAATTTTACATGAACAATCACGTATATAAATCCAGTGCAATTAGTGTGGTCATAAACCACACATAAAAAGTCTTCATTGAGAAAATAATGTGTAGTTCTGAGAACATTCATATTCCTCGTTCCTCATTCATATGTTATTAATATAATTACCATGGTTACTATATGATTTCCCAAGATAAATAAATAGACTTAAATAGTGCTAACATTTCTGAATGTTTCTTTTTGATTTTGTTAAAAACATAACATTATTTATGTGAAAGAATCCAAGTTGGTAAATGACATCTTGAATGAACAGTTCATCATAATGTGATGGAAAGTCTAGGGGTCAACTGATTAGGGTTAAAGAACATTATAATCTATTTGAGAAGAGAAAATAAAAGAACAATGATGAAGAGAAGGATAAGAGTTATCTTGGGATATGACATATTTTAGTGAATTGTCCTAATTATGGCTAATGATTAAATTGGTTCAAAATTTTGTTTATTGTTTTGCACCTTCATGTGTTATAAAAATAACTACTTAATATCTATTTTCTATGTACATATGTGCAAATTATATTTTTCTAATTTTATTCTGATAAATAAAACATGTAAAAGTCGAATCAGTGAGCACTAGGACACCAAGACACTGACCTGGTAAAGGGGCTCCGAATATGACTTCAGTACGCAGTAGTTTACTCTGGTGGTAGGTCTTGTTGATCTGCCCGTCCACGTAGTAGTAGAAGGTCTCGTGGTTCATGGCCAGCTTCAGCGCGCTGTCCATCTGATCCAGGTTCTCTCCCAGCCCGTCGTAATAAATCGTTCCGTGTTTGTCCTTCGTGGGGTAGAAATACGTCATGAGAGAGTTCAGAGGTGCACAGTTCCCTTGCTCTTTGACGGCAGGATCCTTTTCACCGAGTCGGTAATCCTTCAAACAAAATCGTTCAAATTTGGGATGAGATATGACCAGTTTCTCCACGGCATGAACAGTTTCTAGGCGTTCTTTTGTGAACATGTTCAGGTCCCCGTCCCCTTGTGCTAGGAAAATAACCTGCATTTTCCAGCGTGGGTATGTCTGATACCTGAATATACACCCACTGGGGTTGTGTCTCTTCTGACGAGAGTCCAAACGATGCTCGGCATCCAGGAGACTTTCATGCTCCCTGGTATCTCTCTTGTGAATCCCAGCAACATCATCATACAGTGCCGAGTCAGATTTGTGACTATTTACGTAACTTTCCTCAGTATTAGACCTTTTATTCCGTGAAAGGACACGTTCTGCGTCTAGTTTCGACACGTCACGTTTGTGCCGGCCGTGGAGAGAAGAGTTATGTTTGAGCGCGAGGGCGAAGGCGTCGTACCTCCGGTAAGCGATGTGGTTTGGAATGTTGAAAGCTTCTATGGAAATGTCTATAACTGGCAGTGGTATCAGACTGTTGATCCCCAACACGATGCATATCACAGTCACTGCTATTAGGAGGGACACGGAGAGAAGCACCCCACACACCCGCGTGTGACAACAGCGAGCCATGCCGGACAGACACAGACGGACGGCGGTCATCCGACTACACAGTCTCCGCGGATACGACTCAGCAGCCACATCTGAATGTTCCGAGTCATTGTCAGCAATAAACTGAGCGAGGTCGTCGAGGTCCGACTCATCGCCGTTGTCGTTGTCATCAGAGGTCAGGTTGACCCAGCCCTCTCTCCGGTCTCGGCTCCACATACTGGGCATGGCAACTCTGAAAGATTAAGAAGATTTTTGTAATTAATGTTCAGCAATACTCTTCTTGTTATACCTTCACCACACCGGGGACAAAGTTAGACTTTAACAATGGTCTTCATTTCAGGTATGAAGCAAATGTGACGCTCATTCCAGTTTCCAATATATACTGGAATATAAAGAAAACTTAGATCAAAAAGAACGTATAACTAATGATGTATTTAATTTGTTTAAAGGAAGATGTCATAAAGGTTTGCCACGGTCTTGTCAAACATCTGCATGCATAAATTTGCATGCGAGTGTTTGACAAGAGCATGGCAAACTTTATTCGCAAAATTGTGATATTTGAATTTCTTATTAAAATTAAGAAAATAGTAAGTTATACAAATTATTTTGAATATAAAAAAATACACACATGGAAATCGGCAATGACTGTGAAAGCTGCCAGGGTATAAGCATGATAACCAACAATTATTTTTGACCACAGAAATATCCATCAATCAATATCCAGATTCCTCAGAGACAACTTACACCTGCACCCGTGAGCAGATCACGAAGACGTGCGGCACCACACGCACAATGGCTTCTTACTCTCTGGATTCTACCAGATTCAGAAACACACCACTAGAGATTTGACATTTGACTAGGGACGTTCAGTATATTCCGTATTAAGTGACATTGTGAAATGGTATCCTTCAGCCATATAAAAAGCTATTCTGAAACTATATCATTCAATCAATGACTTACCTGTACTCAAATTAACAAATTAATGGCTTGGGCAATTCCACATGGATTAAAGATGTGACACTCTTAAAGGCATAATTTCACAGATTAAGTTGTCGTTTTGGACCGAATTGGGAGTTAAAAATCCAAAGTACATGCTCTTAGTATACTGTAAATCATGAAATTAATGCATCACTAATTTACTGCGACCTCTAGATTTTAAAATAAAATGCGAACGGCCATGTCTTCATACATGTTTTCCTCCAATTCTTACCTTTAACGCGCAGCAATTAAATGCGACAATACGGCGGTCGCATATTTCGCATTCACTTGGTGACCCTTTATGTCTAGACTGAAAATGTTTCTCATTTCCCTCTTGAGTAATTAATTTAGAAAGTGTGTTGCAGACATTACAGCAAAATAGAACCACATGTTTCCGTCATCTCCCCAGTGTAAAACTCTCAAGAGAATTAAACAACTGGCTTAATGCTGGATATTGTATTCATGTTTACGTTGGTACATTTACAAAGACATATATTTTATGCTGTAAATAAATGTTCGCTAAGATATATAGGACTTAGAAATTTCCACTTTTTCAACGTCTCATGTGGAATTGTCCAGTTACAAAAGAAAGCAATATAAAAAACAACTATGAGAAAGTATAAACTTACGATTTATAACTTTTCATATTTTTTGTTGTTTTCGGAAACAGGAAACTAAGTTCGAACCTCCTGATCGTGTAGACTACTTGTATTTATGATCAACCTATTCCATCCAAAAAACTAGTTCACTAGGCTTATCATGACTAATTTATTGCCGGAAAGATATATTTCCTGTAAACAAAGCATTACAATACGGTCAGTATGAAGTCAGATGATATCAGTACACACCCTGATCAACCTGATCGCTGACTACAGTAGTGCGCAGTGAATCCTCCATCACACCTTTACTGAGTTCAGACTGAGTTCAGACAATGATATGACATTCCAGATCATTGAGGATAGTGATCCAACTTTTTCATTTTTTGTGTCGTAGCGCTGTCGGATTTCAAACTGGAGCCATAATAGGCACTGTGTGAACCCAGCAATCTGGAATCAATCGGCAGGAAATGGCAATGAATATAAATAAAGTTACGATTTTGATCCAATACAGCAGAATCTGTCACGACATAGCCATAATTGTAATCCGACTAGCCAAAATCGGCTGAGTTTGCTGAATATTACGGGGCGCACAAAACTGTCGGGAGTGCTTGGCCGACCTCTCCAGACCATTCCCGATGCTAGGACATTCCAGATCATTAAGGATAGTGATCCAACTTTTTCACTTTTCATGTCGTAGTGCTGTCGGATCTCAAATGGGAGCTATAATCGGCACTGTGTGAACCCCGCATGATCTGGAGAAATTTGTCATTGCCGTTTCTTGCTGATTAAGTCCAGATTGCGTCCAGATCTTTCCGAATGTGTCAGTTCACTGTCTGATCTATGTCTGATCTCTGTCGGATCGCATTCGGGAGAATCGGAACGCTGTTGGGACAGATTTGGTATTTTTTACCATGCAAAAGATACAAATCGGATCAGAATCTGATTGAAAACTGGAGAATCAGAACAAATTCGGCTGGAAACGGCTGACCCAGGACGCTTCCTGAACAATATCTGATTGTTGTTGTGATTAAATTATTTTAAAAAACCAACATTTTGTAATGATTTCCGATGGTCCGATCGGGAATGGTCATATCAAGGATGGCAGTAAAAATTCTGCATGTGTGAAAGAGGCTTTAGGCACTGCACTTTATGGCATCTCCGGTTGCTTCCAGGATGGAGAAGGTTAACATGCTAGTTTCTCTATGAATCAAACAGGCTGTGAGTTTAGGATTGGATCCCACTTTCAAAGGGCATGCCTACTGTGACTGTGTAATGACTACAGTGATAGACCAGGTGAGTTGTCACTGATAAAGCTTAAAGGCATAATATCACAGTTGATAAACAAACATGTATAATCAGACAAACAAATTTCGATCTGAGACTAATTACGCTTGATTTATCCACCCAAAAGTTGTTATTT
>JAUTBV010110872.1:0-14321 GCA_032361325.1 Lepetodrilus fucensis
CTTTGGTTGCCTTCAGCATGGAGAGGGTTAAGAGACCATTGCGCTCTCTTTGCAGTGTTTTAGCTATCAGTGAATAGTGTTATGCTCTCATAGTGGATAAGAGAGCTTTGTGAAAACATAGCCAGGAGTACACCCACCCAGGGCATCCTTTCATGAAGCTCTCTCAGCCACTACAAGAGTGTAATCATCTTGTAAGTGATTTTGTGTATATACATAGCTGATCGAGACCACTTATGAGATGGCTGTGGTCTTGTAGTGGATTGAGAGTTCAATGAAAGGGTGCCCTATAGTAGTAGGTGCCCTATGGTAGTAGGTGCCCTATAGTAGTAGGTGCCCTATGGTAGTGGGTTTGCTACTGGGTAAAGGTAGTGATCATTCAAAGAACAGAAGGTCAGATACAACAAAAACAGAAGAACAGAAGTATTCTAGGATACAGTAGCATCCAGGACAAGTTAGCTACTGATTCTTGTATGGTTCATATTCTCTCTATTTATCTCACTCACTCTCACTCAGATGCTCTCTCTCCCTTACTCTCTCTCTCCTTCCTTCTCTCACTATTGCTCTCTATCTCTCTCTCTCACTCACTCACACTCACTCTCCCTTACTCTCTCCCCCTCCCTCTCTCTCTATTGCTCTCTATCTCTCTCACTATCTCTCTACTTCCTCTCTCATTCTCTCTCCTCTGTGTATCTCTCCTATCTCTCCCTCTCCCTCTCTGTCCCTGCCTTTCCCTCTCTCTCTTTCTCTGACACTATAACAACTCTCTCTCTCTCCCCTCTCTCTCTCTCTCTCTCTCTCTGACACTACAACAACATTACGTCAGTGGAATCAGCAATAGCACACATCCAAACCAAGTATTAAAAGAACTGTTGAGAAATCTGGTAATATCATAGTCACGCCACAACTTGGCAACCATCTACAGACTGATATGGCTTGACGACATTCTGTATTTCCACAGACGCCTATAACTAATAATATTTTCCCTAACCGAGGGAACCGGCCATCGAGAGACCCCGAGACCGCATTTCCACCTGGTGGATCCATGTAAGCAGTAGTCGGGGAAGTAGTAGACTCTATCTACACACTATTTCCCTAACATCTAAGGTTATCAATCACGGTTTTTACGCACGTTTTATGACAGGTAGCAAATGTTTGGTAACTGGGCACCTCTTTCGTAGCTCAGACATAGCTTTAACACCAGGTACCAGCAGAAGTTGCCATCACAATAAACAAGCAGACGCTTCAGCAACTTGTGTGATCAGACCATCTGTCTTTCTGTAGGTAGATCAGGGATAGAGATCTGCTGGCTATCTTAACCTGATTGTAAATACTTCCACATTTACCTATAAGGATGGTTTCTCGCTCGGCAATGATCCTTTGCAACACTTATATACACCCTCGAGAACATTAGCTAATGTCTGACACAGTAATTATACGAGCAGGGAATTGCAGGGAAATCGGTCAACCCTTGATGAAGCTAATATGGCGGGTGTGCGCAAGAACTACTATATTTATCTGTTTATTGTGCTTAGGGAAATAGTACCAGCAGGGGGAGATTACTCTAACCACTGCCATGTTGCATGGGGAGAAAGCCCACCAAAGCCCAGAAATACTGAAACATATGGCGAACAGAAGGTGAGGGAAATCTCAAACTCCAGATACATATCTTGTAATACGGAGATCCAATCAATGTGCATGTATCCTGATAGGCGTCATCCGTGTCGAGAACTTACGAGGTATACATCGAGAACTTACGAGGTGTACATGAAGAGATTATGAGATATGCATGAAGAATTATGAGGTGTACATTGATATTATGTATGGCTACACGATCACGGATAACTAATCCATAGAGCAATATAAAAAAAAATCTTCAGAATGTTGATTGGCCTGAGAAGCTTACAGATCGTGTCAAAACTAATTCCTTGAACTTGTTAAATCTGGAAACTTGAAATTAGAAATGAAAATATACCAGATCTTTTTAATATGCTTGAAATGAAGTTGTACCCTCTAAATAAAGATCTTTTAACATTCCCAGAAGGGAAATTCCAAACATGCGCTGAAGATATTTCAACAGGTCTTAAACCTATCCTATCTCTCCGCCGGCGGATGCCCGGAATAAGACTCCACTTCAAGTGTGTGAGAAATCCCAGGAAATAAGCTCGAGAACAAATATCTCTGCTAATTGTGATAGTCCCAGAATCTCAAAAAATATTTTGACAGTAACCGTGCCAACGCTCCGGGGCAAACCATCGTCTGCGAGATCTATAAAGGATCTGCGTGCACATATTTCTGGATCTTCTGCTGATGTGCCGTCAGGGGAGAAGATGTCCTGTCATGTCAGATAGCTAATCGACGGCGTGAGTGCTGTCTTCAAGTGTATACGGCTACAGGCTGGATTCCAAGGGAGACAATAGGGGAAGGGATGGAGTGGAACTCTTCATACTTTAGAGGAGAAAACAAACAAACTCAAAACATTTGCAAATGACTCCCTAATTGTATCTATCGTATATCTGTAGCTGTGTGGGTTTGGCCAGCAGGGTTGTTGGTAGACTCGCAATCCAGCAACTCGAGTTTGAATCTAAGGATCAGCATGGCCCTGCAACAATGGCGCCCGACATAATTGGTAATATTGCTTACAGCTTATTTAACTGTAAGTGATTCCCTGTGGACCATGGAGACTATGGACCCTGGTTCCTAGAGACTATGGACCATAGAGACTATGGACCCTGGGTGAGTGAGTGAATATGGAGTTTAAAGTCGCTGCAGGAATCTTTCACCCAGACGATAAAGCACTATGGACCCTGGACCCTAGAGACTACGAACCCTGGAGACTATGGAGACTACGCAACCTGGAGACTAGAATCTGAATACAATGGACCATGGAGACTATGGAACTGAGACTAAAATGAGGAACTCTCAGATTGTTTACATCACAGAGAAAAGACATGGACACAAGAAATAGAATGATGCCACAGACTAGCATTCAATAATATTCCAACCCAAATATTCCACACATTCAGAATACACACATATAAACACCAACACAAGTAGCACTACAAATCTTCAGTCAAGTTTTGCCCAGAGCATCAGGCCAGTATTTATTAGAGAGAAAAAAACAACAAGCCTTCTGTGAAAAACACGTTCAATGACTTCAAGACCCCATCTATAAACTGTTTCGAAGTACGTCTCTAATTGATCCACTGACGTTTACACAGTCCCTCCCATTCATTGGTCAACAGTTTTTAAAGACTGAGGAGACCTCCAGTGAGAGGGTCCATGAAACCCGACCTTAATGACCTCCCAATAAACCTGGCTCCAAACTGTACTCAATGCCGGCTGTTCATGATTTGTCTTGCACCGTGACAAGAGAAATGTGTTGAAATTTCTGCCCTGAAATGCAATTACTATAGAAGACACATACCAGTAACTTGACCCCGCAAAGGTGGTGGAGACAAATTAGCCAATATTGGCGTGACATAAGTAGCAAGAAATGAGGAATATTTCTTGTAAATTCTCCTGGAAATGCAATTAAAAGGGAAGGCAGGTTTTAGAGATAATGATAGAGAATATTTTAAGACTTATCTCAGTGTCCTCCATGACAGTGACAGATTTGAAATTCTTTGAATTAAACGGTGCCAAGTTTGCTGGTGTTCCAAAGTTCAGAATGCAATTACTGGTTCTACATGTGTTCTGTCATGCATTATCATTAGTCCTACATGCGTTCAAAAATATGGAATATCTCCCCTTGGCCTCCATGTGTTCCCTTGTCCTATGTGTTCCATCCTCCCAAGTGTCCCCTTGTTTTGCATGTGTTCCCTTGTCCTATCCTCCAAGTGTCACCCTGTTCTGCATGTGTTCAATTGGCCTCCATGTGTTCCCTTGTCCCATGTGTTCCTGCCTCCTTGTGTTCCCTTGTCATGCATGTGTTCCCTTGTCCAGTATGTATTCATTTGTCCTAAATGCATCTAATAATTTATTTAATGCATAGCCCTTTTACTATCCCTGTGTGTGTACCATCTCAGTTCATCAAATACTTCATAAATCCCTCCTTCTTTCAAGAGCCCTAATAACTTGAAGAACCAAATATTTTAAAATAACAAGAAATCGCAAAAAAATAAATCACTTTGACTTGTTTTCAGTTTGACAATCAATCTCAGCTGAGGGCTGTCCTAGGACGAATGTGCTAAAGCAATTCTCTATCACCCGTGAAACCCATGCCTACGGGAAGACATAACTGAAATGCTGCCAGTCAATGAGCATCCCTGGAATCGTGGATTCGCGGAATCGTGTGTCACTGTGGTTAAGCTGAACCACAGGTGGGCCTCGAGGACCACACAACTTCAGGCAGCGGTGTTTTTTTTCTCTCTTCTCTTTCGATAAATACACCACCCTAAATACAAGTCCCTTGTAAGAACAAGATTCCAACAGCCAGTTTGTAGCAAAGCCAAGGCAGAGATTTCAACGTAATAAAACACTGTCTTTTTCCTGCAGTCTGGCTTGACAAGCTGGGAAGGTTTGCGAAGGTTGGCAGGGGTTGGCAAAGGTGCGAGGAGCGAAAAACCTGTTGGTAAATTGGCAGGGGAACTGTGGGCAACTTTTCCGTGTATCTCTGGAATTGGTTTATCGGGACATTCTATTACTTACCGGGCCGGAAATAAACGAGGTCTCATTTCTCCGTTTAAACCAATTTTATCTCGACTTTCAAGTCGTCGGTGTGATGCTTCTTCTGATAGCACGTGGTGAAAGTATACGGACCGAGAATAATTGTAAATAATCTCAGTCTCGGTAGTATCAGAGAGAAAGGATTAAGCGAGTGTCTTTAAGAGAAAGCACAAACATTAACAACCCTTGAAACCAACGTCAGAAAAAGAAACTCGTCAAACAAGCTTACAACACAAGGTACACCTGAACATCATAATTCATTCATCCTAATCAGCATACCCCCAAAAAAACGGAAACCAAAAACATTTTACCACAGACTGTTTTCTTGCCATGCTTAATGCAACTGTTATGAAGATGAAGTATGGAGATGAAATACTAAGTTGCTCCATATAGCAACACGGCCTGGGAAATATGAAAAGCAATATTATGCTTACATGAATTATTACATCTGATTAGTCGGAAGGTTATGTTAGAATTGGGTCGTTATTTATGATGAACAATACACCTGGGGAAATACATTTGCTGATTCCTGATAGCAGATGATTCCTGATAGCAGATAGCAGGATTCTCTAGCAGACTTTTGCAATGACAGTAAATTGAGGTAGAATGAAGATGAACTAGACTACTTAAGATTCTGAATTTCTTTTATTTTCAGAGTAATGACTGTCACATTCAATTTTGTAAAATGTTTACAAAAATTACTGAATTTCTTTTATTTTCAGAGTAATGACTGTCACATTCAATTTTGTAAAATGTTTACAAAAATTACATGAATTATTGTCAATTTGATGCAGGATGTAAGAAACAATGACCAATTGGGAAAGGTTGTGTAAAACTGGGTGACAGACTAAACTGGTTTCCCAGCCTGTAGGCTCTCTGCTTGCAATCATGAGAAGAGACAGGCACTCGATCTTACATTTACATAGAGACACTTTGATACATGTTGTCAGTAATATCGAGACATACTGTCAGCAATATCGAGACATACTGTCAGCAATATTTGAGACATATTGTGAGGTACAAAGAAAAAACCTTCCAAGCCTTCCTGAAGAATCATATTTGAGTCAACAATTTCGTACAAATTACGCGCCAACAATAGCAGTGATGTTACGAGAACAGCGACCATCATGTCCGGTTATTATCACACACTGTGTCCACTCTATAGACATAGCTACTTTACGTGGACTACATTTGTCCAAAATTGACAACAGTTAAGAGAGATAATACCTCCCTCACTACGATGCATTATGGATGAATTTAGTTGAGCTTCGCGAGCTGTAAATTTAATCCCCTTGTACGAGATAATCCATACAGTACCACAGCTGGTTAAAGATTCTCTAAGTAAATGATGGATATTCTTGATGAAATTATAAATCTGAAAGAATTCCGGGGAAAAAAATACATCAGCCAATATGTTGTAATGGGTTTTGTGCCGAGCTAAAAATATCTGAGAATGCAGACTAGTGGGATAATAAGGAAATAAAAGTCGTATTTTATCGTGTCTCCATGCCATGAAACCCTCACAAACAGGAGCATTGCCAGACGTCTCACAGATATTGTTTGTTGTATACATCAACAGGCAGCCATTTATTACATCAACAACTAGCAGTATTAAGTATAAATACTTCCCTGACATAAACCTCCCTTACACAACAGCAGAATAGTCTCCAATATGTTCAAATGAGTATTTTCACCCACAAATTTTATTTTTTTAAATAATATATTTTTTTACATATATATTTTTTTAAAGGCATACAATCACTGTAGTTGATCAACAAAATGAACAAAACATCGCCACTTCCTGTAAAACAATCTCAGCTGATAGTGCCACGCTCTCAAACCACTCACTGATCCAGACTCTGGAACTGTATCTTTAAAACCTTCCAAAATCTATTGCCACGAACTTCATTGGATAATTAAGAATATTAATGAAGAAAACAGGCCTGTAGGGAGGTGAGATATGTGCTTATAACAAGGAATGTTCTGTACGTAGTCTACATTAACCAATCTTCACGGCTGTTTAACCTGATCCTTCTGGGCAGGTGGGGGTGGAATCTCAGGTGATAAGTTGCCAGACCTACATTAAACATTCAAGGATGAGTTTCATTATCTGCAGAGATTGCTGGCAATGGCCGATACTTGAACACCCCCTGAGCATCAGTCTAACAACTGACTTACTCCATCAATGGCCTGTAGAGCCTACTATAGAGCCTAGCATAGAGAATAGAGCCTAGCACAGAGCCTAGCATATAACCTAGCATATATAGAGCCTAGTATAAAGCCTATAATAGAACATATAGATCCTAACAGAGCCTAGCATAGAGCCTAGCCTAGCATAAAATATAGCATGTAGCCTAGCATGAGCATAGCATAGAACCTAACATAGAGCCTAGTATAGAGCTGAGAATAGATAACATACAGCCTAGCATGGAGCCTATAGAGCCTAGCATAGAGCCTAACAAAGAGCCTATCAATGGAGTCTAGCATAGAGCCTAGCAGAAAGTACAAGATTTTTCCCCTTCTTTTCTTTTTACAGCAAGCACTATTTATTTTTAACCACATCTCGTCCTTGACCAGAGAAAACCTGGAAAACACATCTGCTTGTAAAAAAAATATATTCTAATTTAAGTAATGGTGTTTATTTCGAAGACGAGTATTGCAGTGGCTACTGCCTGGAGATCCCAGCTTCACACAGCTGGTGATCATTATTGGCAGCCTAACTAGGTATGAGCTACACGTGGAGGGGATGATGTCACCTCCTGTAGCATACCCAGGACAGGATGTCAACTCTGTAATGACAATGACATCAACTCAATAGTGTCATCTGTACTATAACCATAAATGTGTGTCATCTGTATAATACAGAAGTCAAGTGTCATTTATGTGATGCCTGCATGTTGATGATGTCTTTGATGAAAATACCATCAAATGGTACCGAGATTATAACATGTTTTTGAGTACAAACACATGCTCATCTCAAAGTTTTGTTCACAAATCTCCTTATAAAATTTGAGTTTTAACATAAAATTGTACTCAAAAACAGATTTTAAACTCTGGGTAATGTCAACTCCTGTGTATGACAACAAATTATCAATGTCATCTTATGTATGATGATGCCATGAACTGAATATTGTCATCACAAATGGAACATGTCATCCTTTGAAAACAAACTATACAATGTCATCCTCTGCATGTAAATGCCACCAACTGTATGATGGCATGATGCCAACAAGATGATTTCATCTGCAAGATGACCACAAATTTACGATTGTCATCCTCTGTATGACAATGCCATCAAATGAAGGGCATCATCTGCAGGATGCCCATAAGAGGACGTCATCTGCATGATGACCACAAATTTACGATGTCATCATCCATATGACAATGGCATCAAATAAAGGACATTGTCCACATGATGCCCATAAGAGGACGTCATCAGAACGATGACCACAAACGGACCAAGTCATCTGCTCCATCAGGATGCCAGGAAACCCTACTCCTCTCTCCTCCGTCTCTGCAGGCAGGTTCATTAAGAAGTGATTGCTATTGCCAGAGCCAGTGATAGATCGACAACACCGTCCTGCGTTTACCTGCTCCGACTGTGATCAGCGGAATTACAGACGACTTCTGTTGGCGCTTCTTGTGCTAGGCTGGTTTCACTGGGTGCAGAGAGATTGACATGCAATGTATATCCCTGGTGTAGACGCATCACCTTTTTGACAGCCGCATCAAAAACGAGTAGGAATACGGAAGTAATCTGCGCTCCTTGTGGCAGCACTTTCTTTGTGTCATTCCACGAGTTCACGGCTGTGGTTTGGATTGATTCCGTACTTAGGGTTCATGTTAGAACATGTGTATGGTAGGTTTCAAGGTAATGGATCATGTTAGACATGTTATGTTATGGTTCAAGGTTATGTTTCAATTTTTAGAACATGGTTAGGGTTCAAGGTTATGGTTATCTTTTTTTCTTTTTTAAATTGAGGTTTATGCTGCTTTCAAGATTATTTCACTAATACAATGGCTCATCAGTTTAGGGCATGAGGAAACCTGCAACATCCATATTATTGAATGTTGCAGTAAACCTGCAAGTACTGGCTGGTACTGACAAACCAAGGAGGTTATGTTTCATATTAGAACAAGATTGGGGTTAGAGCTTAGGGTTATGGATCAGGGTTATGGATCAAGGTTGGGGATCGAATTAGAACATGTTTAGGGTTAGGGTTCAAGATTATGGATCATGATACAACATATCTAGAGTTAGGATAGGCTAGAAACAGTTTATTGTTCAGACCATGGTTGGAAACATCCTTAGCCCTTTGGAAATTGGTTATAAAACATAATTATGTTGAATTTTAGGATTAGAGACATTAGCTTCATAGGATTACGATTGAGAATAGAAACAGAACTATGGGATGAGCTTTGAAATAAGATGAGGGTCAGATTACAGCTCTTAATATGGACTGTACTTTAGCATGTCAGCACGGACATACTAGGGAATCTGTATTGTGTACCAAGTTCGCAAACCTAGATGAATGGCCGAGCGCACGGGTCCGTGATGGATGAAGTCCATGCGAAGAGACAGGCATGAGGAAGGTCTAGACATGAGATGATGCTCGTGTCAGTCAGCAGTAATTGTGCACATCTGTCTGCACATGTGTCTGCACATCCATCACACGGTGCACACATCCATCCACTGGCAATGTCCAGCACAACACATGCAGCACTTAATACTGGGGGATGACCACTGCTGACCACTGCTGACCAGGGTGTCAGTGTCAGTGTACGTGTATACAACAGTGGGCCAGGGACGTCTGTGTATATCAGTGTCGGAGGCAGCAGCTAGACCTGACTGACTGACTCACAGCTGGGTGGGGGACGTCTTAGACGATCCATCTCACGCCTCTCGTCCTCCTATTCATCTGCCTCTCTCTCTCTATCTCTCTCTCTGTCTCTCTGTCTATCTCTCTGTGTCTATCTCTCTCTTTCTCTATTTCTTTCTCTATCTTTCTCTGTCTCTTTCTCTCTTAGCAGGGTTGGGATGTCTGAAAATACACCTCTTTCTCTTTCCTCTCTGTTTACTCTCTTATCTCTCTTAGAAGGGTTGGAATGTTTGGGTGGACACATCATTCTCTCTCTCTCTTTCTCTCTCTCTCTCCCTCCCCGTCTCTCTCTTTCTCTCTCAGGGTGGGGATGTCTGAGAAGAGACCTCTTTTTCTCTCCTCTCTCTTGATCTCCCCAAGAAGGGTGGGGGTGTTTGGGAAGACATATCTCTCCCCCTCTCTCTTGCTCTCCTCTTTCTGTCTGTCTGTCTGTCTGTCTCTCTCTTTCTCTCTCTCTCTCTAACATTACACAACAGTACAGTTGCTAAGGAGACCTGCAAATTCCGAGACAGCTATGTGCATGACTGTCATGCCATGATATCCTTTCATGCTGTGATATCATCATGTCATGCCGATAACATTCCTCAACATAATGTTGATGTGTTGATCATGTTATGACCTAAAGACCTACACTAAACAAAAGCATTGTAAGCTTGATTTTGAGTCTAAGAGTACAGATAGGTTTAGTAATATGTTTTGAGCATATCCTATCCATGTGAAATTGTGTCATTGTGTCATTCTGAACCTATAATAATGCTTTACTTCAAAGCCACAACACTATGGACATCACATAGTCAAATGCCATAAAATACTATATGGATGAGGGAGGAAGTTATTGTTTTACGTCAAAGCGGGAATCTCGCCCATACAAAAAAAAAAACTATTTCAGAATGACATACTTTATGGATGTCATGTGCTTGGGTTGACATCCAATATTTCAACGTCAGTTTAGAACTGGTATCATGATAACTTGTGGTGTCTATCAGGAGTGTCTTTGACCATCCCAGGAGATCTGAAGTCTCGATCTTCCACATCACTTCTTCCCACATACACTTCACTTATCCCAAACTTACATCGCTCTTCACAAGGTAATCAAACCAATTCCCGCGGGAATCCCACACTCACCGAGATGAATGGTGTATCAATACTAAGGTTGCTCAATTCCATTAAGCGTTGATTGCATCAAAGGAGCATTTAGGGCACAAGAAAACAAAACCCGGGTCGCGGGTAGAGTGGGATAGACTCGGTCTGTGTGTTCTTATCAAGGCGGTAGATATACACAACATCGTGTTACAGCATCCACTTGAAGAAGCTTCCGAACAGCCCATGTGCAAGATAAACCATATGCCGGACATTCTCTGAACAACAGAACCCGGTACAAGGGAAGTGAGCATGTCGATGTTATCAGAACATGCCAGAGTTGTCACCCCTTGACATAGTCAGGGTTTGTCTCATTGGAAGCCATGGTAACATCTAAAGGGACATAACCTTCTTGTAATATTGTCGACTACAGAAAGTAATGAAATCTATTTTAGATAATAATAGATTTTACTTAATTTCTTTTTTAGAAAAATAATATCAAGTGGTAAATATAATATCATTTAATATAATTAATATTCAAAGTATATACGTTCACCATCTGAGACTGGCTAGTCTAGTGCATAACTTTCTAATCATAGAAAGTACAATCTGTACAAACAATTCCATAATAATACAAAACAGATACCATTTTATGTAACGAACACTTTACGTAATCAACATTTAATTAAGTTTCATATATAAATAACTGTACAGTATGCTATACAACTATACATTAAGCTACCAAGCATACAACCGATAAGCCATATAGCCATTTAATCAAACAAGACCCTGAAACATTTCTGTAACGTAGAGCCAGTCTTAGAAGATTCCCTTTTCCTGGAAGAATACGCAGCTCATAATCTCAGAACCCGAATCCCCGATACATGTACCAACTTGCATAAAATACTACTTCATATTTCTGCATTACAGCTTATAATAAATAGCTGACTCAGATACAATTGTAATCTGACCAAAAGAACCAAGGCTTATGGATGATTACATCGAGGGTAGAATTTCTTGGTAGGATCAGTATTTCCGAATTGAATTTGAACGCACAGCTGGATGTGATCATAGGTATGCTGTAAGAATCTCTAGCATTTCATCTGACATGTTTGAATGTTAAATGGTTCATACCCACGGAAAGTGTTCGACATTAAGAGAATTATAACGTTACGTAATCGCTAATTAACACTCTGAAGCAACGAGGAACTTCTACCGAAAGACCTAAGTACATAATCAAGGTGTAAATTACACGCAGTCCAAGTAGATGATGTAGTTAGTGCAAGAGGAAGTGAGAAATATCGCATTTCCGAGCGTTACTTCAAAGAAAACATCGCAACACTGAAACCAGGAGTATCGGAGGTTGAAAAGTTGGCTATGACTTCATCAAACTAACAAGGTCTTCATCCAAATAAACACTGTGCTGATAGGGAGGTGGGAGGGAGATAAGGGGTGAGGGGGGGGGGGGGCTACAGGGGAATGTGTGAGGGGGGTCGGGGTTATATCACGGGGGCAAGGATGGTGGGCATGGAGCGGACTCGGAACACATGGTGAAGAGGTAAATCAAAGAAGTGCCATAGATAGCGCCAATGTAGGTCTGTACCTACACAAACACAGCGGGTGCATAAGCAGACTTGAGCAATGCTTTGTTTGTACAGACGGCTGTAGATACTTGGTAAACGTACCACAGATTTTAACTTGCAGAAGGTGTGAAAGGTTTACTGCAATTTCCTTTGACAATCCAGGAAGTTATGGAGAATGTTTTACATACTTACAAAATCAGTATACAGGCTAGAATCAAATGAGACATGTCCTAAATTTATCATAAGATCAAATCGATTTAAAAATAAATCTCAAGTGAAATAGTAAAACAATTAAATAAAATACCATTTGTACGTAACGACTGAATCATTCACATCGTCAGTAGACTCTGGAAGAGTCAGAGATATGCGGGAAGAGTCAGAGATATGCGTAGACCTACACCGACCCGACTGCCAGAGTTTACTTCCTGCCGAGAACATCCTCTCATATCCTGAGTGTCGTCATGCCGACAGACTCTCGCGGCGGGGTAATGTAACAATGCCTCCAAGCCACCTGTACGTAAGTGCGCTCTCGACTCCGAGAGATTAACGCAGACACTAGCGCAATGATGGGCATGTTTACGCAACATTATTCTTACGTGCTTGTTAACAACGTCTCAAATCTCCGTCCCTGTCGGCTTGACTAAGACTAAATACCTCCGGTGGCGCAAAACACAAGATTAGGCTTCAGGTGATCTCACGATTTCCATCCAGTATTTGCCATGAAGGAGAACGCAAGTGTTTTAAAGATTTAGATAAGAAAAAAAATCTGGAAAAAAAAAATCTGGAAAAAAAAACTCATTCCCTGCCAAACTTACAAAGTCTTGAATCAATACCCGACATAAACATGCTAATCACCTTTCCAGTCAAATGTCAAATAGCAGAATCTAGAACCACAGACATATTCTCGAATTACCTAAGACATTGCAGTGTATCAGTCTAGACTTGGGATGTGATGAGGTACGGAACAAAGTAGATTGCTGGTCGTACAAAGTGTGAAACCCTGTCGAACCAATCGGCTCTTTGCGCCCGCTACAGACATCTTTGTTTGTTATTGATGGCACACAGATCAAGACACAATCCTGGACAACGGTTTAACAGTTTGCTATTTTCATGTGGACATTTGTCGTCATCTATCATTTCCGTGACAGAAACGTTTCCCCATCGCAGGTCTCCGCGGGGACATGTCAGTCAAACAATATCCTAAATCCACCCATACTTCAGACAGACAGGTTGTCCTGGCCGACAGGGAGACCTCATTCACAGTCAACTAAGAGGATTCACAACTATAACGAAATCAATAACAATACCTGTGATAGAACGTGTGTGATAAGCTTTATCAAAACTGGATAACTTAAGTATGAAAAAAAAATAAAAAGTATTTTATCAGTGAACGCTAATGTAAACTTTATGACAATATAAACTGTAAATATCATTACATGGAATACTGAGCTGTTATTAACAACGAAATTGTTTATGGGATTGTCAGATGATGTCAGTCAGATGAGTCTGACATTTGTCTGAGAATTATCCGATATGAGGTAAATTTGAAAAACCTATATTTTCGGCTGATCATAACATATAAACACGATAGGCAATGACACTTGACCATGTAGAAACACCAACCCGTGTAGTGACACCAACTGCTTGACTTTCTAGTGACACCTAATCAACTAGTGACACCTAATCAGATAGTGACACCAGACCCTTGTAGGCGATGTTGCTGACAACACTGCTAACAATACTTCTGACAATGCTACTGACAACATGAGAACATGATCCAGTCTGATATCAGGGATTGGGTTCACCTTGGCGCTGTCACAGCATGAGTGTCTCCACCCCCACCACCCCCCACATGACTGGATTGCAGATTATATACAGGCTGGAGACATGCATGTGTGAATTGCCATCACCACAGTTATCAACACTGACTAGCTGACTAGCTGACTAGCCAGCAGGACTAGCCCATCCTGGAATGCAGAGAGGGAGACCTCACTATCCAGACCACTGTCCTCAGTTTATGAGGACGTATCAAGTAACTTGTATAATTAATTCTGTAATGTTAACCTGGATGTCGACCTGGATGTAATCTGGGGGGGGGGGGGGGGGGGGGGGG
>JAUTBV010110883.1:0-14318 GCA_032361325.1 Lepetodrilus fucensis
GTCGCTGGAATCTGACTCCATTGTTGTTGTTTAGGACGACAATCGAACGTTAGCTCGCTGTTCCCACAAATCAAGAAAGATAACTTGATCCTGGCTTAAGTTACTATTTTGCACGTAACAAATTTACCATGTCCGGAAAAAAAAAACCCAGATTAATTTCCCAATACATGCTTTGTATATGCTCAACTGGACGGAAAACACTCTTTTATTTCCAGTTTGAGCGGATAGGCCTAACTCATTATGAACTTGCCCTTTAAGGCATACCCACCCTCCCGATCTGTCAGTATTCTTTGTTCTCTGGACATGTGGTTACGTTGTATGTTATGATATTTATTTAGTAGGTGGCATCATCAATTGCCCTAATTGGTACTATGTAGTCCAAATTTAGAGATATTTTGAGTGTTTGTTTGGAGACGTTTGTGACGGCTTTTTTTATGATTTGACTTGACAAGTTCATATGGAAATGCGAAGAGAGACTAAATTGGGTAGTTGTTAAGGTTCTTGCACACCAAGGGCGAATTTCGCAGCGACAAATTTGGCGATATAAACGTTCTGAGATAGAACCTTATCATTTATTTATATGCTTGCACACCGAAAGAGAAAATTTGCAGGGACAAATTTCAATAGAATCTTTTGAGGTCGCTCATGTTTGGCGACGTGATATTTCGCTTGCCTCCGGTGTGTGAGGACCTTTATTCTTCATACATGTCATTTTCATTATTTTCATATGTTATTTATTTCCTTACAGTACAACAAGGCATAGAGATGCTGTCCCGGGCTAAGAAGCCTGTGATACTCCTCGGAAGTCAGGCTACATTGCCTCCTACACCAGTTGAAGACCTTAGAGCAGCTCTGGAGGTGAGATCAAATGTTCTCAGGGTGAGATCAAATTTTCTTGAGTGAGATCAAATTTTCTTGAGTGAGATTAAATTTTCTTGGGGTGAGATCAATTTTTTCCAAGTGAGATCAAATTTTCTTGAGTGAGATTAAATTTTCTGGGGGTGAGAACAATTTTTTTCAGGGTGAGATTAATTTTTCTAGAAGTGAAATTGAATATGTTTTTGAGGTAAGATAAAATATATTCTCGGGGTGAGATTGAATATGTTCTTAGGGTGAAATTGAATATTTTCTTGGGTTGAGATCTAAAAATGTTCTCCAAGTGACTCATTAAAATCTCAAATTGACATCCGGATATTCGGACATCACTTGTAACAGAACAATGTCAAAATGTTTAAGGAGTGAAATGAGATCTGAATTAGATTGAATTTCACACAGATTTATCTCTTTATCTGCAAAAGTGTGCGAAGATCCGAAAATAATTAATCCCAAGAAAAGGGAGGTCATTTTGGGGAAGCATTTTTTAGAAATTACACTCAATTCTCATTCGCATGTCTCACTATTTACAAGGTTTTAGTCAAATAGGATCTCGCTAACTGAGATAAAATTTTCTCTGCGCAGGGTATGGGAATCCCATGCTTCTTGGGTGGAATGTCTCGTGGGCTGCTAGGAAAGAGGAGCTCCATACAGGTCCGCCAACGCAGGAAGGATGCTCTGAAGGAGGCAGATGTAGTCGTGTTGGCAGGTGAGACTTATAGAGCTGATGATCCTGCACCACATAGTCTGATTGATTCCTTCCAAATGACCCCCTATAGATAACTATGCTCATTTTAAGTCGTTTATTTACATAGCCTGTTAGGTGAACAGGACGATGCAATGTTGACATGTAACTTTATCCACGTTGAGCCATGTGCGAGAAATCCATGCAATCCGTGCAGAGACCCGTTATGAGTATGCCGTGTGCGAGAAACTCGTGCAATCCGTGCAGAGAAACCTGTGTTGAGAAGGCCTCGCCAATTTAAAAATAAACGATTGTTTACATTCACCAAGTACAACAGCGTATTTCGATGGGTTTGCGTGGCATTTCATGCCTGAAAGTTTGTATTCTTGCTAATATTGCTCTATATATTATATATGACCAATAATAAAAATGGGCATAGGTGAAATCTCCCAAGTGTATTTACGGCTAAAACGACAATACTTTTACGCAAGAGTTTAAGCAACGTATAGTTCACTAAGCAGGTTTAAATCCAGTTTCCTACCAATGTGCCACCCTCTCACCTCAGCTCCGGGTATTGCGAACCGCGTTCCGAAGTACGGACACGCCTTCATCTCTCGGCCGAGCTTGACCAGTTGCTCTATGTCTCCGATGTCCAGCTGCAATAGACCGTACATGAGTCACCACTATCAACAATTTACTGACACGGTTGTGGACGTTCCTTTCACTGCAGTACAGTGTTCGGACAGGGATAGTACTGTGAGGTCACCACATCTAAGGTCACGCTTTGCCTCCATCTTGTTTGTGCGGTAAGTGTGCGAGTTGTTCCTTTCACTCAGTTAAGACGTAACAGATCGCTGTCCGATTAGACATCGCGCAGCTGAAAGGAACGACCCCAACCTCGTTCATCAAACTGAAGATTATTTATTATTGTAGTGAAAATTGGAGTATATAGTAGTTTTCAAGATTATTATGCTCATATTCTTTGAGATGAAGATGCAGAGTAAATTATTTCCTTTCTCTTTATGCAGTACACTCACCAGGGCTCGATCACGAAAGTCTTGAATCAGTGTCTGTTTGTAGAACGGACACCCATTACTGGCTGCGTTCTTTCTACTCTTCGTTAATCCACTTTTGCTGGCGCTTCCTATGATAAATGGCAGTAGAGTTAGTTCCCTTTGTTCGCTGATTCTGTACATTAGCACATCCAAGAAGAAAACCACTATGTGTTATAGTCCAAATTATACCTCTTATTTGTGCAAGAGTGAATTATTGCTGTAGGAAGCTTTTACTTATAATTGTGTGATGATAAAATAACAATCATCTCAGCATAGGGCATCTGAAATAGCCTGCAGTATGACAAAGGTTAAACACATGCGATACAGAAGAGTGAACGATGGCAATCATAACAATACCTTTCTTCTTCTGAAGCTCCAAGCACCTGTCATTCATCAGACTAAGGGATTTTAGTTTGTGTACACTTTCATTTATGCACAGTGTCTGAAATAGAAAACATTATTGCATTGTCCGAACTCAATGTCACACATTACCACCCAACCACACACAAAATTTCTAAACAAAAGACACAGAGTGAGAGAATGACATAGTGACTCAGCACACTGAGTGAGTGAGTGAATATGGAGTTTAACGTCGCTGAGTGTGAGTGATATAGTCACACTGTGACTACTTGAGTGACGTAGTGAACCGAGTGAGTAGCCGCATTTCTTTTGCCTAAACCAGCATACACCACTAACGTACTTCCTGCAGCTAGACTGTTTTATTTGCAAGCCAAGTGGTTAATTTCTAGCCGAGTGGCGTCGGTATCTGATAACCAGTGCATTTCTGCTTAAGCAGGGAAGTCAGCCTAGTAGTATTTGCACTTTCGCTGTCAGCTGACCATACTTTCGAACCAGAAAAAGCGTCTAGCCAATTTAGGCAAAGCGAGTCTACTGACCTGTCTGGACCCCAGTGAGGTCACATGGGTGTCGTCTTTGTACGGGCTCTTCATGATCTCTCTCACAAACTGCGACAGC
Source organism: Lepetodrilus fucensis (assembly GCA_032361325.1). NCBI lineage: Eukaryota > Metazoa > Mollusca > Gastropoda > Lepetellida > Lepetodrilidae > Lepetodrilus > Lepetodrilus fucensis. The sequence goes on from JAUTBV010110883.1 coordinate 3,589, forward strand.
TGGGAGTGTGTCCTGCTGCAGAAATATATCTGAAAAAGACATTGTTATTGGGGGGGCATCAAAGGGATGGAACATATAATTATTGATTGATATGATTGATTACCTCTTCAAATATAATATTTCTTTTCATATACTTATCCAGCCATCACTTTTGCATTATTCTCTTGTTCCAAGAGCCGTGACAATAGAAATCCCCCCAGACATGTTCAGGAAGGCGTGAGTCCGCGTGAGGCGAGACCGAGTTTACGTGTGTTCACACGTGTAGCCTCCTGAACGACTGAGAGTATGACCTCGAAATTATAAGGCGGGGAGATATGAACAGATTTATCGAGATTTTAGTAATAACCTACTTTGTCATTAATCTGCATAATATCACCTTCGCTTAACCTTAGCTAGTATATGCCATGCTTTAAGCGATCTACCAAGATCGGGGGGACATGATATCTTCTTGTCTGCATTTCGGAGATCAGTAACAATGGTAAACACGCCAGGCACCATCTTGGATGTAGCGTACAGAGCACTCATGCTCTCAGTTCACAACTCGCCGAACAAAATCGTTCAGGAGGCGGGGTCGCACGTAAAACCGAGCTCTTGAACAGGCCTCTGGCTGTCCTATGCAATTGTGAAATGATTAAATAATGAGAGTTATTCCCCCTTTGTTGCCACCAGGTGCCAATAGTGATTCCGGCCGTCCTGTGCATAGTGAGTTTCGCCATCGTGATACTGACGTTATTCCAGAAGCCATGGGAGAGTATTCTGGCTCTTGGAATCATCCTGGGTGGCACTGTTCTGTACGTGGTCGGCAACCGATGGCAGAGCAAGCCGAGGAGCATACAGAGCAAAATTGGTGAGACGCCATTCCTACCAGAACACTGGTCGCGGAAATGTCTTTTACTTAAAGGCATAATATCACAGATTAAGTTGTCGTTTTGGACCAAATTGGAGTTAAAAATGCAAAGTACATGCTCTTAGCATACATATACATATTTTTTTTACCACCAAATATATTTGTACCGCTGTAGAATTGGTAAAATTCCATTCCAGTTTACAATTCCTGTATAACCCGAATAAAGTACCATAAAATTGTCTCTGGTTTACTCACTAAAGGAGATAACTCTAAGCATTGAACACGGTCAAAGTAACATTTCACGTCCACTGGCCCAAATATGGGAATGCCAATATATAATTAAGTACTTGTGTAGTCAAAACAAATGTATTTATTTTCAGGTAAAACTGTGCTAGACCACTATACAGGTCAACCATCAGTGATAGTATGCTTTTAAACTAAAATCTAAGATTGGCAAAACAAAATATAGGTTCTATCGTAAGTTACAGGTGAATTTCTTTTAAGAAAGATAGTTTTTCCGATCAGCGCAATATCACCGAGACCCTTCTTAAATACTCCTTCCAATTGTGTACCCCATCTTAACCCAGATGTCAATGTAATGCACTACAGTTGAGACTTTTCTAGTTGAAATATGGCCACAACCAGACACCCATTCCACATAACAATCGTAACTCCTTAAGCAACTCTTGTGATAAAATACGAGTTTTGACTCTCATAATGTTGATATCGTTCTATGGAACGGAACCCTGACCTATGGCATTTTATCTCATTTCAGATTCCATGAATCTGTTCTTCCAAAAACTCTTCCTGGTCATCCCGCCCGACAATCCGGATAAAGTGGAATTTGAATAAATACGTCAAGGGACATAACTCTAGTCTGCGGAGGAATTGTCTCCCTTTGTATGATATTCATCTGGTTGTCCCCAAGACTACAGCACTTTTGTGAAATCTTGCACTGGCATTAGGACAGCTGGAGACAGAAGATATTAATCATCAGGAACAGATAAAACAGTGTCAGGCAACTGGAACCTCGAGATGTGTTGAAATGTGGACATGAAACGTCAAGACAGGGACATATTTTCGCAAACACTCTGTTTTATATTCCACTGAATGATCGTAGCACTAAAAGAGCCTTAGCTAATGCAGTTCAACTCTTGTAGCGCCATGATGTGGTTATGGGTGATTAAGATATACATACCTAGCTTTGAAATTGATGTACTTTCCCCATATTATCTTACTACACCAAACCCCATGTTATATATCATTGTCTAATATGTAATATTGCTCAGTTTATGATGTTGTGTGAAGAGTGTTATTGTGTTATCCTGATGTTTTTATTTCACCTGTTCAGATGTTCTGCCCATGAATACTAATTCCTTCATTGTCCAATCACAACACTTCGTTTACAGAACTAGCCAATCACGACACGTCAATCACAGAACTAGCCAATCACAATGCCTCATTCACAGAACTAGCCATTCAGAGTTGATTTAAAATCTATGTATAGGAAGGGGTCTATTTAGCTGTAGTTAATATTTTAAATATTGTTCGTCTGATTCATTGGTTATGCTTTGGAGTAACTGCGGTAACTATTTTAAATGTTCTTGATCAGAATTTGTTTAAACTGGTTTCAATCATGCTTTACTTCCATTAAGATTCAACTGGCCTATATACAAGAAAGAAATCAAAGTTTATGAGAGCAAATTACATGGGGGAAAATATCTGTGTACATGACTGTGTATGTTCTGGTTAAATAATTAATTATTTTTTTAACTGAAATGACAAAGTGATCATGACAAAGAGTTGCTAAATGAATGTAAGTGATGTGTAAATGAGAGTGATTTGTGTACGGTAACCAAAGCATCGCGTGCCTTTCCTGACTACTTGTGTATGACCCTCAGGGAGTCCCATCACATCGGGGCCCAGTTCCTCCAATCAGCTGTAGCGCTGTAATATTGTAAATTCTGCCATATCACAGCAACTTGCCACGTATGTAGTGCTACCGTTACTGTACAAACATGACCCCAGATTGATCCATTTAGCTATTTTTATCGACTCTTAATTTGAAGTTTTTTCGATAACATTTTAGATTTAGTTTCCGCTTCAGTGTTTAGGTGGACCAATATAGAAATCTATGTACCGGTAAGTTTCCAACAAAATTAAATTCTGTAGCATTTAACGAAATACAACATAAGGGTCATAACATATCGACTAATAATGTCTCATAATAGAAGATTGTGTTGTCTCATCCTTGCATTGCTATCGAAGTTGTAATTTATTTACCTCTCACTCCCGCCATATTTTTTCCATCACATGATCATATTATCGTATCAAATAAGATCATAGTATATATATTTTCTTCACGTCCCAACTACTCTGCTTCATCATTGTTATGATTTAATTTATTTAGACTGAAAGCAATTGCTATGTATCAGGGTTAGAACTTAACTTTTAAACATACTCGCCCGAATAATAATATGAATACTAAAAAAAAATAAATCTACTAGCCCGTAGGATACCTTAGAAGAAACGGATCGGGCCACTGGGCGAGTGGAATCTTCTAATTCTGATATATGTTGTTGCATATCCCTTTGATTTGTGCTAATAGAGAACTTTATGAAACATCAGATAAGAATCCCTGCATCCTACTTAATACGTTACTTATTTTGTCGACCGAGTGATAATATTCATGTGAACATTCTAACTTGTCATTCAAAGCATGCAAGGTATCACATGATCAGAACAATTAAGTGACGTAATATGCAGAAATTCTGTTTGAAGTTGAACTAAAAGTCTCTGATTTCTGCCAATGAACTCTGTCTACTTATGTAAATGTTTTATGACAACATTATTCTTGGATTGTTGTACCAATTGTTATATATTTAAATTGATTGTTCTACGTTCCATGGTGTTATCAGTATCAAGCTTTACTGATTTTGACACTTGCAGGTTTAAATACTAACAAAGTTTCCATCTACCAGTCAACCATGTTTTACATCTAGCAGTCATTGTAACCATAGCAACAGCAAGACAGCCATGGCAACGTTATTTGTTTACTAATCTTCTAACGTTGGTTCCATGACAATTACAGGAAATTGTCTTTGTTAACTTCAAGTTAATGACATTGTGGTTTTTTTGGTGTGGTTTTTGTTGTTGTTTGTTTTTGTATTTTTTTAATATCTTTTTGGCGACATGATGTACAGCCCTGCTATCCATGACTAAAATTATCCATGGAAAAGGTATCTAATTAATTTTATAGTAGAACTTGTTATTGCTGTGTTCTATCATGAAAATGTCAATGTTAGTTAGTGGTAATATGATACCAATATAAACAGTTTCTGACGATACTCACTGCCTGCTGACACTAGCTTTTTTCACCGACTAGACTACATGTTTCGTATTTTGGCTATACAGTATTTCTGGGGGCATTGAACTGGCAAGTATTATTATTTTACATACATACTAATTTGTTTAGTACTAGATATTTACTTCATCTCAATACTGCTTCTGCTGTCAGCTATATTGATAGAGCAACATGCATTTGATGCTTGCAGACATCTATGTGTCTGGACTTATTAGGGTAAAATGTCAGTAAAGATGCCACCATATTAATTATGGTAAAGTTTTACATCTCAGAAACTATTACCAGAGATGAGTATAGTCTAATGTGCATTGTTTTGGTATGGTGTAGTCTGATATCTAAGTCAGATTCTAGCATTTAGTAAATGTTCAGTCATGTCTTTAAGATATAGTCAGGTGTTGTCATTGAAGTCATGCTCTTTAAGTTATTATTTTTTTTATATGTTTGTGAAAGAAGTTCCCAACTGCCTTTGAACATTTATTTTTATCATTCGCTTATTTTATTTCAAGAACATTGAAAAACTATCAGTTTTATGCATTAACTCTCACAGTGACTCTCTTGGATTTTCTAGTTCTGACATCTGCCTCCTCCTCCAGATTTGTATGTTGATTGTTGATTACCTTCAGATCTGCCAGTTTGTTTGGCTATGCAAGTTCCGGCCATGAACCCATACAGCCTCATTATCAAGAGTTACGCTGGTGTAGGGAACAAAACTTATTGCAATGCCAATGAGAGGCGGTTTGAAAAGTTATAAAGTCTATGCGTAATCCTTGTCTTTCTGCCTTGTTTATTTTTAGTAATGCTCGACAATGTTTTAAGACTAGAGAAGCCTCGCTTCTCGTTCCAAAGAACGATCGTAATGCTACGAGACTGGAACAGGATGATTGGCCGCCGTTCCACAGAACAATCGTAGCTCTACGCTAGTTGTAACTGCAGTGTGTTATCATGGAGTCGCTAATGAGTTACGACTCTCGTAGTGCTATGGTTGTTGTGTGGATCTGGGGCCTGGGTGTTGTATTATGCAATTCTCATGAAAGATTGATAATGTTGTACAATCACGATAGTTCCGTGCTGTGTAATAATGTATATACGTTATTCAACAATGTCAGTGGGTCTTTCAAAGATGATGTGTACATTGTTATTTTTAGAGTGTGTTTTACGATGGTGTTGAATATTGAAGTAGGTCCAATACGTGATTTTATTTTAATTTTATTTTGCATGTTGCTGGTATCGGTGACATAACTTTCTTGATTCCAGCATTTGTTTTACTGCCTGTAAATAATAGTTTTAGTTGTTATCCCCATTCTTACATACCCTGCACCTTGACTAGCACTCTGGTTGAATATTGTTTCTATATACGTGTAGTTGCTGCCAACCGGTTTTAAATAATAACTGATTTTATGATGAAATTCATATTTTCTGATTTTCTGTTGCAATATTTATGAAATTATATTTTCTTATCTGAATTTGTTTAATGTATGCACTGCTATCCAAGATAATATTGTAAGCCCTACTAAGCATGCATCATATACTGTTTAACATTAAATGTGCCTTCTGTTTGACATTTTAATATTCAAATATGGTTCTATTTATCCAATGTTTTTTAATTGTTAAGCCTTTATTGGAAATCATCATTATTATACTTTATTATAATTATGAATGTGTGTGCGTGATTGTTGTTGTTTTAGCCTATTTTACTGGTACAAACTAGTAGTATGTCTTGTGTCATTGTTTATATTTCCACTTACTTCTATGTTAGTGTCACTGTACCAGTAATAATTTACATTGTCACGTTTTCAGCTGGCTTGCATGGCCATCACTACTTTACCATAGCACATCAACACTGTTAGGGAACTCGGACACAGCGAGAAGTGTTTCTTGACGAGCGGTACCAGTTTCTTTTCTATATATGCATCAGTTTCTTTACAATGGAACACCAGGCTATCGAGGTTTCAGCAGAAGAAATTGGTAACCACTTACATTTCCACCAACTAAATCTTCATTATATGCAAATAATCTTAAGTTAAGACTATATACGATTATAAAACATAATCATAACTGTTCACTATTGATATGTATTTGTTCTTTTTGGTGACAATAGGTATTTCTGATTAAGTTAAAACCATAAAATAGACTGTTTTAGTCAGTTTCCGTCATAAATATGGAAATGCTAATTAGCTGTAGTATATATATATATATATATATATATATATATTAGTGAAAGATTCTAGAAAGCGACTTTAAAACCCATTACAAAAAAATATATATATATATATATATTATGTGTATGTTATAAATTGAAGACTTATTTTGTGAAAAATGTAAGCGGTTACATTTTTCGTAAAGAAACAGCATTTTTCGTAAAGAAACACTTCTCGCTGTGTCTGAGTTACCCAACAGTTATCAACAAAGACTGCATTTTGTATGTGTCTGTCAGGTGAACATAGGGTCGATGTAAAATATGTAGACATATTTTTCTATTAGAATAGGCAATTGTTCATGTTGTTGCCTTGTTGGTGCTGTGTCTTATTAAGCATGCTGTGAACGTTATATTTTCCCGACGCTGTCATGATAAGATGCGCCGTCCGTCTGTACCCATTCTCGAAAACCCAAACCATTATAACTACATTAACCTCCGTCAAATACCCTGGGATAATTGCCTATATAGAACTCCGTTTTTGGCCGATGAAGAGCCAGAATGAATATATGAATACATTATATTTATATCAACCAATCAGAGTCCCACTGGATACGTGACCGTTGCGTGGGTGTTACGTGTGCTCTAAATATATCGATTCAGAGTTATCTCCACCTAGCTTGGATTGGTCGATATATTTAGAGGACTTAACCCCCACGCAACAGGAGTTCTATATAGACAGTGATCCCAGGGTATTTGACGGAGGTTAGTGTAGTCAAAATGGCTTGTGTTTTCGAGGATGGTACCATGGAAATGCAGTTATCATCCTTGGTGTGTCAGTGCCAACCGGTGCTCTGTGAAAGTTATATTTTCCCGACGCTGTCATGATAGGATGCGCCGTCCGTCTGTATCATTGAAATGCAGTTATTATCCTTGGTTTATCAGTACCAGCCGATGCTCGCATGTTTACTGCAACATTCAGCGCTATGGATGTTGCTGGATTCCGCTTTACTGTAAACTGAGAAGCTGTGATATATAAGTGAAATAATCTTGACAGCAGCTTTATGCTGGTTCTTGAACGCGATCCACAGAACGAAGAAAGCTGTGTGGATATGGCTTCTATTAACGTTATGAATCATAAATAGCAGCAGTTACAAGTCAATTCTGATAATTTAATTAGCTCTCTCGTTGAACGTTCATTTTACGATAGTTTTCCCCTAACGTTGATTTGGATGCGATCATGCCTCTGTCACAATCATTTGATGTGTCTGTTATTATCAGTACTTATGTAGGGGAATGTTTTGTATCGTTCAATGCGTATCTAGTTTTCGCCTATCAGTTTGTCCATGTTATGTTGATTCGGTTGCAGTCACTTGTATACGTTTGATGCAGAAACCATTTGGTATTACATATAGGCTTCTTTAGCCACATATGTTCTGACTAGCGATGTGTTGGTATTACCATAAAGGCTACTTTAGCCACACATGTTCTGACTAGCGATGTGTTGGTATTACATATAGGCTACTTTAGCCACGCATGTTCTGACTAGCGATGTGTTGGTATCATAAAGGCTACTTTAGCCACGCATGTTCTGACTAGCGATGTGTTGGTAATGGGAGTTTTGACAACGCTTCAACTGTATTTTTTGGAAATAAAACTTGCTCAAAACCTGCTTTACTCTTTTGTATTTCAGTATGTTAACAAATCATTCAAGCTAATCTTTCAGTACTTGTAACATTGTGGCATGTCCTTGGGGGGAAAATTCCAAAACCTTCATTTACAAAGTACAATGATGTAGATGTGTTCGTAAAGGTTCTAGAAGAGAATTACTTCTTTTTTTTAGGCATACCACAGATATTTATGGTTGTTTTGGACTAGTTCACTCCAAAGTGCATTTACTTGACATACATTAAATCATGTTTGTACTTCCAAGAAGCTTTCCACCGTTGTGTGGTTGACAATGCAATGCAACCCCCTTCCCGATAGACCGCTTCATTATAGATCATTCAAAGGGGAATTAACTCTAATGTTTGCTCTCCTTCCTAGAAAAGTGATGCATCAAAGACAAGATAAATAGCGGAACGTTCCCTTATTTAACATAAATATAATTTGCTTTATAACTCAGTGCTGGGGGATAAGTACATTAGTAAATAAATAATTTTGGGGGAACAAATCGTGCGTAATTAGTCTCGGATCGAAATTCATGTGTCCATTATATAGGTCCATCAACCGTGATACGCCAAGTCTGATTATTTTATATCTGATATCTGGTATGTATGCATCAAAGACAAGATAAACGATCCCTTATTTAACATAAATATCATTCAGAGATGATCTTACCACTTTAATACGCGTGGTTAATCTGATTGTTGAGTAGACATGCCTGATGAATGAGTGTTCCATTAGTAGCACTGCACAATCGTAACGGTACGAGAGTCATAATAGGTTACGCTCTAGCCTGTATTGCACGAACGGATGTTGCCAGTAATCCAAGGGCAAATATAATTACGTCATTTCCTGTTATAGTAAATCATGTGGTACACGATGTGCCCCGCGAATATGAAACTCGGAACGATTGCATGCAACTGAGTTGATTTATCTCTGATAAATATAATTACGTAATTTCCTGTTATAGTAAATCAATGAGTTGATTTATCTCTGATAAATATAATTACGTAATTTCCTGTTATAGTAAATCAATGAGTTGATTTATCTCTGAATACTGAGATAGTGGTCACAGTGTGTTACCCTATACTCTGTACTGGGCGCTTCTGTACAAGACAGCCTAACTTAAGACGGCTTTCACACTATCAGTACCTCCTAACATGGAAATGGTGCAGTTCCAAAGAGAGACTGTATAGCTACAATCGTTCTGTGGAACGGAACCAAGGTTGCTCTATAACTGCTATGAATCAATGGGATAAATCTCAGCTGATCAGAATATCAAACTCAAGTTTGATTCGAGAAGTCGGGGGGCATTGCGGATAAATAGGCTACTAATATGAAGTTCACTGTTGTAGCCTATATAGCGGCTATATTCAGGAGTTATATCTTTGTGTGTAGTGGGTATGGAAGATCGGAGATAACATTTCAAGCGACACATGCAATAAAGAATGTAGAACTACGAATATGTATCTAACCTACACACTATAGGATGGCCTAGCTACCGGGAGCCAGAACCCGAATACAGTTCTGAGAGACCTGTGTACAAATTCCAAAATGACGGCCGCTGATTCTGAATATGCTGGACTAGAGATGACGAAGGAATCTGTGGAAGATCCAGAGAAGACACGGGGCAAAACTAAAGTGAAGCTGGGCGCCAAGAAGATGTTTGTGGTGATCTCCATCCTGGTGTGTGAGTTGTGTGAGAGGTTGACGTATTACAGCATCACGGCAAACATGGTTCTGTTCTGTACCAGCAAGCTCAAGTTCACGAGTCCTGAAGCCGTCAAAATTAACAGCATCTTTTCAGGCGAGTGCACCTTTAACGCTCTCCATGCTGGGGCAACCGGAGATGCCCTAATGAGTAGCGCTTGTGTCTAATCCAGCAGGGAGAGGGTTCATTAGCTCCGTGTGGCTTGGTAGTGTCGCACCTGACTTGGCCTAATTATTTTAATATATTTCTTTGTTGTAATTGGGGTTTATATTTTATTTGAGTCGCTTAAATTCGAGTCGCCTTCATGATTCTTTCACTTATATCACGACTTGTCAGATTAGTGCAGGATGAAACCCGCAACATCCGTAGCGCTGAATGTTGCAGTAAACCTGCGAACACCGGCTGGTACTGACATACTTTATTAGCATCGATAGTTTTTAATTATTTCAAAAGTAAACATGAATATTACATAACATTTCAGAAAGTGGCATCTATAGTAGACTAATATTAAATTACGTTTGCTTGAAGTCATCTACATCAACACAATATAGCAATGTAGTAGATGTACTGTGTGTACAGGGGTATCCTACATCGTTCCTCTGGCGGGTGGCTACATCGCGGACGCCGTTGCTGGGAGATACAACACGATAGTCGGAGCAGGTCTCATTTACCTCACAGGTAAGACGCCCACTGAGGTATCCACGAACATGAATAAACACAATTTAGATACATTAAAATGTTCGTGTAATATAACCCAAGTCTTCATGACAACACGTGTTGGTATATACGGTTATAACTAGGGATGTAACGATAAGTCGATAAGTCGACCTATTGCGATAGTGTATGTCCCGATAGCAATCTATCGATAACAATCGATAACTATTGGCGATAGTATCATTGACTATCGATAATTCCGATAGTTTATTTCTATTGTTTATCTCTGCTTAGTTTCTGAAACTCCAACTTGTCCTGAACTCGCCCCGATTCCAACTAATGACGTCAATTGCAG
>JAUTBV010110894.1:2500-14317 GCA_032361325.1 Lepetodrilus fucensis
CTTACATTCTGCCAGTGTTTTGCTACATAGTTCTGACTTCGCATATTATATACAGCTGGAACCTAGACACGTACAATTCACGCCACTAGTACTAATAAGACTCGCTGAATATTTAGCATACGTTCTAATGATAACGTTATTGTTTCAGATGTTACCAAAAACCGTTTTGCAAACTGCATCACCATCTACCAGGACTTGATCAAAGATGACGAAACTTCGCTTTCCAAAGACGATACCATTTACCTTCGTAAGTATCACATGAAAGTATGCATGGTATGTTGCGGTCAAATTTAATTCCAGACTAGTATATAACATGTATCGGCGTTAAAGCGTTTAGAAAACATCGCAAATATATTCAACAAAATAAATTAGTGATCATCAGATAGCTTGTGGGGAAGAGTTCCAGCAAATTTTGAAACGAGGTCACATGATTCTCTGCAAGTTCTTGAAAAGTACCTGGAACCTGCATCCTCTAAAATCCAGGCAATTATGACTACACTAACCTCCTTCAAATACCCTGGCATCACTGCCTATATAAAACTCTGTTTTGGCTGATGAAGAGCTAGAATAAATATATGAATACATTATATTTATATCAACCAATCAGAGTCCCACTAGACACGTGACTGTTGCGTGGGGGTTATGTGTGCTCTAAATATATCGATTCAGAGTTATCTCCACCTAGCTTGGATTGGTTGATATATTTAGAGCATGTAATCCCCACGTAACAGTCGAGTGTCGAAAACAGAGTTCTATATAGACGGTGATCCCAGGTTATTTGACTGAGGTTAGTGTAGTCATAATGGCTTGGGTTTTCGAGGATGCTGATCTCCACCTTTGTCGATTTGCTTCTGCCCTGGACTGGTACAGGGGTAGTGGCACGTCTAGGCTGTCTACTAGGCATCATGTGATCATCTGACCATATTATTCTCTTGTATATACTATAGGCATACAGGGGCGGATCCAGACTTTCAGGTTAGGGGGGGGCTCAAAGTGTATTGTATAGGGGGCTCATAATTTCACCATAATACAAAATATATGTTTATAGAACAAATTTTCCAATTCTAGGGGGGGCGGGGGGCGCAAGCCGGGTGAGCCCCCACCTTGGATCCGCCCCTGGCATAGTCATAGTAATGCACTTTAAACCCCAATTTAAAAAAAAATTACAAGTAATAAATACAGTCGGCTAAGTTTGTTGACCGTCAAAATCCAAAATATTTAATGTTGGGTGATATATTGCAAGTACAGTATGTGTACAGTACAGTATTTTTGTTTCATTCTCACGATTCTTGGACCGTCACCATGATGTATTTTAATAATATTTCATGATCCAGGTAACCTGGGATAGTCGTCACTTGAAGTGCCACTGAAGATGTATCTTACTCTACCATAAACACAAGAGGTAACTGAAGTCTCCCCCGACAATGAATGATCCCCTCTCCGCTACCAGTAACCATGGCAGTGACGTCACATCCGACTTATTACTGCCATCCACCCAGGGAGGCGAGAGTGCAGAAGAAGTGGGTTTGCTCCAGGCTTCGATCCAACACCAAACAGACTCTAGTGTCCTGGAACAGTCATTCCAGGAGACGGACACTAGCATTCTGCAGCAGTCACTGTCGTCACCAAATGATTCGAGTATTCTTCAGACATCCATGTCGAATCCGACCAGTGGGAGTATGCTGGAACAGTCCATGTCGGAGCAAGCTGATGCAGTGTTCGAGCAATCTCTTTCCGAACACTCGGAATCTAGCATCCTTCACCAGTCATATTCCCAGGAATCAGAGCCAACCATGCTTCAAAGCTCACTGTCGCAGGACGAGGACAGAAATCTCTTACAAAACGAGGATCTGCGTCTCATCACTGCGGACTGCAGTTCCATACTACAGTGCGACCTGAGCACACCTCAGTCCCTGTCAGTGGACTCTCTAGACCACAGCCAACTCCGCTACAACAACAGTCCCACTACCAACACCATTTCTTCTCTGCCTCACAATGTTGAATTAAGCTTGCAAGGGTCGTTTTCAGCGAATTTGAGTCAAACTGCCAGTCAACTCGCTCAGTCCGTGCAACCAACTTACACAACGACCAACATCCCTATCGCTTCGCTCGGACAATTTCCGTTCACGATCAGCGGTAATGAAAACCTCCAGGAAGCATCAACTTCTGTGGATGCTGGATCATCTCCCTTGGTTCAGTGTCAGACTGCAGGTGTCCGGCCAGCCTTGACCATCAACAATGTCCTCCAGCAGGCCATTGCCCTCAACTACCCACCTCATATCCTAGCAGCTCTGGCAAACCTCCCCTTCCTACAGCAGGGTCAGACTCAGACCTCTGGTCCAGGCACAACTCTGCCACAAGACGTTAATCCAGTATCTACATCCTCGTCGCCTCAGACCAGCAGTGTGTTAAGTCCGTTGCCAACGACACATTCTCCAAAGCAGAAAAAGTCTTCAGACAATCGCATAGCGAGGAAAAAATCTTCAACTCTTCAGAAAATTCTTCCAAATACTCTCAAAGTCACTGGAATCGGAGTCGTTTCTAGTGACCATGGCAACAAGAACGTTGTGAATGTCATTAATATCGGCCAGACTGGAAGTGGTGGCTGTATCGAGGGACGCTCCATGTTACCGGCAGTATTGTGTGCAACAGGGACGCAGAACATTCCCGAGATTGAATCCCTGTTGCCTCAAGTCGTCTCCTCAGTCGGTCAAGCTTCTACGTCAGCAGTGTCCAGTCTAGCTATGGTCCAGTCAGCTCTCACGTCGACACTGGACAGTAGTGGTCAGACCCAACAACCCACAGTAACATCAGGTTAGCGGATCTCGCCATGCTCATAGTTCTTTCAATTTCTGAACATTCTAGAAAACTTCACCTTTTAGTTTTTAGGCAATATTTCAAGCCAGTGATTGCTGTAACTAGAATTGATTGCAATTTAAATCCTTTGATGATGTTTGTATTTTTGCTGCAGGGATAGCACAACACATGCCTTTTTATCCTGTGACCACTGATCATGGTGATCAAACCCATTCTGCTCCTGCTCAAAGTAAGCATTTGATACAGATTTTAAATTAAAAATGCAATTTACATAGTTTAATTAATATACTGACAGTGTATAAAACTCCAGCAATTTCACTGCCAGACATGAAGTTACCCGTCCTCGTATATGTTGGCCAGTGATCGATGATATACATCTTGAAAAACAAACAAAAAGTAACACTACATGCGGGCGTGCAAGGATAAAACGTTACCAGTCCTCGCTGAAAAAACCTGTTGCGGGCGTGCGGACGGGCATCCAAGATATCTGAGATAGAGATGGTCATAAAATTATTATCATCAAATTTGTAAAATAATTTCATACATATTAAACTAAGATTGCAATTTACATAGTTTAACCCTCTCCATGCTGGAGGCAACCAGAGATAACCTAAAGAGTCATGTCTGTGCCTCATCCAGTAGGGAGAGGGTTAATTGATATACTTCACATCAAATGTTGTAAAATAATTTCATACATATAAAACATGCGCGTGCTATTTGCAGCCCAGTTCTCCATGCCTTTGCCTGTGATGTCAACACATGAGTCGTCTTCCCTAAGTCAAGGTGACTCCCAGTCCCTCACAGCCTGCCTGACGCCCACCCTGCTGCAGAGTCTCAGCAATCAGAGTGGCGGGAGTCAGATCGTCTTCAACTCCACGCCCCGTGCTCAGGGCACGACCTCCCCGGCGTTCCCGCAGCTCTCCCACCTCGACCTCCAGCAGATGGCGCAACTCGGCCTGCTCCGACAGTCCACCTTCAACCTCCAGGACTCTGCCGACAACTCCGGGCTGCCGTCCATGACCACGACGTCCGAGGCAGCCGGAGACGTGCACTCCAGTCAGGAGCACGACGCCGGGGACAGCTACGCCGCTTCCGCAAACGGGATTTCTCCGTCGCTGCGCATTTCCAGTCGTGTACAGACATCCGGAGTGTTGTCCAACATTGCACTGTCTCTGTCGGACAACATGACAGCACCGCTGTATCTGACCAGTCCTATGTCCGTAGTCCCAGTCGGTCACGATCAGGACCACATCCAGGACAAGGGAGATAACCAAGAAGTGGGCATGGACCCCACAGGACCTTCTTTGGCTCTAGCCAACATGACAGGTACTTTTAGTAGGAAAAAGTTTTAGATGTTTGTAAGTCGTATAATGTATGATTTTGAAATTGGAACTAGTACAGTGTTTTCCATGTACAAAGCCTGCACAGTTAGATTGTAACCAATGTAGGACTACTGTACAGTTAGACTGTAACCAATGTAGGACCTTTAATTTCAAGTGCTCCCCAAAAATGTGTTTCAGAAGATTAAAAATGGTGATAAATTAAGAACTTTAATGAGTAATATTAGTTACCGGTATGCTTATCATTTTGAATAATGTTTGATACAAGTTATTCAACTTGTTATTTATTTGTGATGATTTTTAAAAAAAGAGGAAAATTAAATATATATTTTATTCCATTTCCACCATTTTATGTCACAATACTACATTGAGTACTCATCAAAGTTTCTTTTTTATTATCCACGTCTCAGTGATTGACATGCTGCTGAAACACTCCAATGATGTCACTGACGTTGACCAAACTGTCACTGCTCCGACAGACTCTGCGGTCTTACCAGTACCGGACAAAACACCGAAGCTGACCGGCTTGTGTGAGTATCATACTTCACGTTAGTGTGCCGCCACTCTCCATCTTGTCCTGTGTATATTGTCAATAAAAAAGCTTCGATCCTTTCTGACGCGATATTGATAGGATGCGCTGTCTGGACAGTGACAATGCAGATATAATCCTTGGTCTGTGAGTAGCAGCTGGTGCTCGCAGGTTTTCTGCAACATTCAGTGCTATGGATGTTGTGGGTTTTCTCCTGCCTTAAACTGACAATCCGTAACATAAGTGAAATAATTTTGCAAGCAGCTTGAAACCCCAAATTGAAAAAAAAATGTCCCTGTTCCATGAACATTTCTATGTATTTCTACTCATGTGTGGCTCCAATACCATGTATACACGTATACTCAGTTACTGATCTCGAAGCATTGTGATCATTCTGTAGAATGGGATTCAAATAATACCTACACTATTAGTAATACTACACCAGGCAGCGAGCTTACGGAACCTTTTGGAATACTCAACTCCATTTTCTTATGGGGATTTGTTAGGAGAACTTTAAGTTGAGTATGATATCGTACTCGAAGATGTTTCATAACCTCGTAGCCTGATTTTATCACCAACTTCAAGCATTCTGACCTTTTAAAACACGTCCATATTTCAGACTGTGTCGAGTGCAAGAATTCCTACAAAGACGGGTGCAAGTACCACAACACACAGTACATGCACATCCCTGACCGCCCTGTGTTGCCGCGGTCCAAGCTGACCGTCCCAGCATGCTGCAATCTACAGATGACCACTGTAAAGATGACCGTTGAGGAAGTCAACCAGTTAGGTGAGTGGTCAGATGATACATAATTAGTTTTAATCAAAACCTTTTGCTTCAGTATGACAATCCCAGCACCCAGTTGATATGTTTTACGTACATATATTATTTATCATTATGTGTTTATGCTTTTGCGTGATACTGACAGTAGCATACTTTGGAGATGGTCTGATGTCTATAGGATTTTCTAATTTGATTTTGCAGGAGTGTTTTCTGTCGCTAGAATCCCTCCGAAGACCGAATTTGGTCCCCTCATTGGGAAGGTCGTCACTGAGAATGCCTATACCTATGTCAACAGTTTTACGTGGAAGGTTTGTTTATCTATTTGTTGTTATAATGCACACATCGTTTTAATGTAAAATGTGGTGTGTTTTTAAATGTATAACACAACCATTACCATTGGTAAATACCGCCCAGCAGGACTGTAATGACAGTCTACTCGATTTGTCAGAAAGCGGCTAGGGGCTTGGAAAGATGTGAGCACATGTCAATGGTAATTATTACAAATCAAACAACCCGGCTCACTTCTGTCCAGCCAAAATGCGCCGGTCAACAGATACCAGTGCAAGTCAGCTTGAAATTTGCTGCTGAAAGTACCTTAAACGGTGCATGCCGAACCTAGCCGGCTTGGCAAAAGAAACGCCACTAGTATCTGTTCTTGCCTTCTTTTCATACATGTGCTTCAACTTGCCTTCTTTTCATATGCTGATATATTGACATGTTGGGTAATTTCTTTGAAAGTGACTTGGGAAAGGCTGAGAGTTTGGGAGATATTTTTCTGTATATATCCTGTTTGTACAGGTGTTCTACACAGACCACCACAGTATTATCGACACAAGCAACGAGGACGAGTGCAACTGGCTGATCTACTTGAAGCCTGCGCCTACTGTCGGCGACCAGAATGTGGTGGTGTACCAGCGTGGAGACCAACTCTACTTCGTCACCTGCACCGACGTCAAGCCTGGCGTGGAACTCCGCTTCTGGTTCGCCAAGGACTACGCCAAACTGATGGGTGAGATGACACACTGGGAGTGTACAGGATTCTGTTGTCTCGTATGGGTGACATATATTCCCGCTGTGATGTAAAGCACAAGTTCATTCCAGTATTTAAATTTAACGGAGGTTCGGGGGTCATTTGAACATCTACAATGTTAAAGGATATGTGTGACTCCCTGAAAATCACAGATTTGACCTCCATTAACATTGCGCCTATGGAGAAGGTCCTCATTATTTTCTTAATGTCGAATACTGCATTCATTCTACAGGGTTTTATGTATCGAGTCCTATGCATGCTGAAGCTGACTTTGGAAGTTCCTAGTATATCACAAAATTTCTCACAGGTTTTCTTAAGTGCAAATACTGACCTACTGTGTACATGTTGTAGGACTGCCGACCAAGCCCACCCGCCTCTGGCCGTCCAACTGTCCGTTCTGTCACATCTGTCAGAAGCTGTACAGTGACTGGAAGGCTCTCAACAAGCACATGAAGTCAGACCACCCCAACGCCCAGTCCAGGCGGTGGTCCTGTGAGATGTGTAGTCGCAGGTTCTCCAGCTCCACCAAACTGAAGACGCACGTGGTCGCCCTACACATGCGCCTCAAGCCCTTCGACTGTCAGTACTGCGCCAAGAAGTTCTCTGACCAGAGCAACCTCCGGCAGCACCAGAAGACACACACAGGTAATGACAGACTTTTGTAGTGAATTACTCGTTTATATATAATCAACAGAATTAATTAAGGGACAGTAGCCTTTATTTGGCATACAAATTTAGTGTTGTATTGTTTTAATAATGAAGAATATCCAAATGTCAACATGGTCAAGGTACTCGTCAAGAACTTGCAGATGCATTGGGGGGGGAAATGGGTTTCCTTAAGTCGAGTTCCCAAATTTGATAGAATGCTTCCCTTTAAAATAGCCTTGAGCCCATAATTTATTTTGTTGAGTATATAATTTAATTTTAAAAAATTCACATATTCTGAGAGGTAATTTTACCTACTTCAAACAATAGGCTGGCCTGTAGGTAACTAGTCTGTTGGCCTACCAAGTCCAGTAACAATACATATCCACTCCAGGTGAACGGAAGCACAGCTGTTCCATATGCAGCAAGACGTTCCGTCAGAAAGCGCACCTCAAGTCCCACATGATCATCCACACTGGCACCGAGGGCTTCCAGTGTCGATTCTGCGTGACCAAGCTCGCGCGCCAGTCGGACCTGAAGTCCCACGAGCTGAAGCACACCAAGGAGAAGGTATACCCGTGTGCACTGTGCACCAAGCTCTTCTACAAGCTGGCCAACTACAAGAGACATATGCTGGTCCACAGCAAGGACCGCAAGTTCCAGTGCCCCGACTGTCAGAAGTCCTTCTATACCAAGTACCACCTGACGCGCCACATGTCGCGCTGCAAGGTGGCCCGGCTGAGACTACAGGACCTGGGCAATGGCGACACTCTGTACAGCACTCTGGAGCAGGACGCGCAGATGGAGCTCGGGCTGGTCGATACCGACGCTAGTTGATGACGATTATGACAGTGATTGGTGACAATAATAATGATTGTTGCAGGGTTGGAAGTTAGTGCAAAGATTTACAATTTTGAACAAACCAACGGGCTAGTAAGAAGAGTGATTTCCCTAAAAAGATACTCGCCCATAACAAAAGAAGGTCGTCACAGGCTACTGGGGGAGTGGGAACTTCTAACCCTGTTGTTGATGACATTAATGATAGTACAGTAGTTGATGATGATTATGACACAAGTTGGATGATGATAATGACGGTGATTTGTGACGATAATGATGGTTGTTGATGACATTAATGATAGTAGTTGATGATGATTATGACACAAGTTAATGACGGTGATTGGTGACGATAATGATGGTTGTTGATGACATTAATGATAGTAGTTGATAATGATTATGACACAAGTTGATGACGATAATGATGGTGATTGGTGACGATAATGATGGTTGTTGATGACATTAATGATAGTAGTTGATGATGATTATGACACAAGTTGATGACGATAATGACAGTGATTGGTGACGATAATGATGGTGGTTGATGACATTAATGATAGTAGTTGATGACAATAATGACACTAGTTGATGACAATAATGACTGGTTGATGATGATAATGATGTTAATATTGATGATGACAGTAGTTGATAATGATGATGGTAGTTGGTAACGTTAATGATGTTAGTTGATGACGATAACAGTAGTTTCACAGGAGTTAATGACAGTAATTGATGATGATAATGACAGTCAGTAATTGATGATGATGATGATAGTTGATGATAATGGCAATAGTTGATGACAATAATTGATGGCAATATTGACAGTAGTTGATGACACTATTGACAGTAGTTGATGACAATATTGACAGTAGTTGATGACAATATTGACAGTAGTTGATGATAATAATGATTGTAGTTGATGACCATGAATCTTGTTTTCAAATGAAAAAAAAACAGGCAAGACTGATGCACACTCTAGTTTTGAACAGCACTCATTGCCAATGTTTGTTATATTTTGTTCAATATATTGCATGCACTTTACAACCACCATGTTGGGGAGCACTTGTTATACAGGTGGGGGGATAATTTGTACAACAATTTGTTAGTTGCACAACTATAGTTTGGTTTTAACTACAAGTGCATTTATTGAACCAAGTCATGAAGATTCTTGTGTTCATCATAGATCAGCTTCATAAAACAGAATCTGCAACATGCCGCTGCTGAAGTCACTAATATGATATGTTACCTTGGGTATGAAAAACAGTTTTGTCCATTCTTTGTTTCCAGTTTTATCATCCATCATTTGCATGAACAAATATCAGTAATTGTTTTCAAATTTTCTAAATGCAATTTTCTCAGGCAGAATGGTTACTTTATGGAGTTTAAATAGGCTAGTAACTTCTGCTTAATGTTTATTGGCTAGACATTTTCAGCAAAGAACTTCTGCTATTTCAGAAGTAGAATTGAACCAAGAAATACTGGAATTGATAATAATATTTATTTTCATAAACTTAGCCAGTCATCACTTTGTGCTTTCTTTTCTTGTTTGTACTGGATTCTAGACACGTTTTGTTTCTGGGCTTTCTCCGTAGTACTTATGTGTGGACGTGTTTGGTGATGAGTCGCACTATGAGGCTGCAGGATCATGTGATAGAGAAATTTAACTAAAGTTATTAATGAAAATACAGAATTTTACTCATCAGACAATCTAGCACAATGCACAAAATGATAACTGGCTAAGCTTACTCACAAAAAGGGAAGATAACCAAAATCTCCTTTATACATTTTGTTGTTGTTGTTACTTTATAAGATGTTTTTTTATATAAATTTAGACATTATTTTCTGTGCATCACTTGAGCATGGCCCTATCTATACCTCTTGAACAGGAACATGTTTATTTACTTTGGTATTTGTGATAGAAATGCCTCCCTTTTCATCCTTGTCTTGTAGTTATTGTTTTCATGTTTATTTATATATATTATATGTGTTGTGTTTGTGCCTTTGTTGTATTGTTACAAGTATCACTGCGGACTGTATGTTATGTTATTTATATTGAATGCCTCAAACATATCAGTATATTTGAGTACTTGAACTGACTTATTAACCCACATCACAAACCGAATGAATATGGATTTGATAATTTTGATGGCCACGTAATAATGCATCACCCCTGCATGAACAATGAAACTTCCCAAATTGGCCACCTCCCATGTACATTTCCATGGGTAGTACATGGATCACATACTGCTTATGATCATGTATGCGATTCTGAAGCACAATAGACTAGATGAGTTGTGCGTTATTTCTTACAGGATGGCATAGCGCAGCCATTAGTGTACATCGCTCAATATTCAATAGAACTATTGAACTTGATCCCGAATGATTTCAATATATTTTACTATGATAATGATTCAATCACTTAAAAAGACAATTAAAAAATACAGTATGTCTTAATTTCTCAAGTGGTTGATAGGTCTTACTGAGAAACCATCAAATCATAGTTTGACAAGACTTCTTAACCCTCTCCCTGCTGGATTAGACACAGGCATTGCTCTTTAGGGCATCCCCAGTTGCCTTCAGCATGGAGAGGGTTAATGTGACATTCAGTAGATACACTCAAGTCTCGGCAAGACTCTGGGTACCCTCGAGAAAAACATGACTGGACACAAGATTACAAAACTGTTTTGTTCACAAATCTCCACATAAAATTTGAGCCTGGAGCATGAAATCGTACTCAAAAGGTTTCGTGATCTTGGGGCACCGAGCTTGTCATGATGGGAGACAAAACATTGTAAAACAGTAGAATGACGCCATAGGTGGTTTATTATGTTTATGATGTATGTGAATGAATGAGGGAGGAAGATCTCGATGTATTTGTCTTACAGGACTACTCTGAATTGGATCTGAGAAAATAACATTTATGTATTGATATTTAATGTTTTTGTATTTGTTCTATATTTATTCAATTTGGAAATGTCATTAAATGAACTTTCAAGTTACCATAGTCCATCTTTTTCTGTATAACTTGTCATCCAGCTGTTAACTATTGGTATGCATTTGTCTACTGCGTGCGTTTTCTGCAGGAAAATGAGTACTGTAGATGCCATGTCTTTGTAGTCTTTATCGACATCAACTGACTGAGTGCAGTGGAATTAGTGTGTTCTTTCATCAGCATCCAGGGATCCTTTGTAATCAAAGCAAATATTTAAATCCACATAAACAGAAGGGACACATTTTGTTTCAAATCCCTTTCTGCCATTGAATCCCCTGATATGAAATATGGAACAAGAGTAAATTGGTACTTTAAAACATTGCCACTATTAGTTACCAGCGTGATTTCCGGGGTGTACAGGTTTTTACAAGCTGAAATTTCTCGTAGGCCTCCACTGAGACCTTTCAGCTTGTAAATACCTGTACAACCGGAAATTACGCTGGTAACAAATTTATCCAAAGTCATAACACCATAAATGTACCGGATTTGTGGATAGTCATGCAGAAATGTCTTTCTAACTTGTCAGCGGATGGTTTTTGCAATGACGTCGCAATCATTTATGTCTCATTATGAGGTCATAACTGTTATCAGTAAGCAAACTGAGGTGTAACTTTTCACAGGACTCCTCTCAACTAATCAAATCGCTAGAATCAATGCATATTTTGGATAATACAATTCATCAATATGCAGCAATATTACTAAAACTATTTTGGATTGTGGTCTTGAATCGGTGATTGTGTTCTTTTTTTTTCCTTTTTTTTTGTATTGGGGTTTAAAGTCGCTTTCTAGAATCTTTCACTAATATCACGACATGTCAGTTTAGGGCAGGAGGAAACCCGCAACATC
>JAUTBV010110905.1:0-14316 GCA_032361325.1 Lepetodrilus fucensis
AGAGAGAGAGAGAGAGAGAGAGAGAGAGAGAGAGAGAGAAGAAAGAGAGAGAGAGGGAGGGGCAGGGTAAGAGAGAGAGAGAGAGAGAGAGAGAGAGGAGGCAGAAAGAGAGAAAAAAAGAGAAAGAGTGCAGATAGAAAGAGATGAAAGGAAATACAAATGTGAATGAGAAGGACAGTCAAGAAATAACGAGATAGAGGAAATGAAACATAGATAGAGGGTTAGAAAAAAAGGACACACGGAGCATGAAAAGGAAAGATCAAATGCAATATTCTCAACCCATGACATAAATGTCACCCTCCACTCGAATAGGAAGAACATGTTAAATGAAATCAAGTACCTAACATGCATTTTCGGTCATGCAAACTGCCAATCAATGGGTGTTCCGAGTCAATAACTTCAACCAGTCAAACATATTCAGCCCATTCAACTGTCAACAAATCTCCGAACTTCCAATAAAACTTAATGCAAATTTGCACCGATTCATCGAACGTCGCACAATCCCCAAATCAATGGGTGGTCTGATCCTTTCACGATTCAAATTTTGTCAGGTTTTCTTCAACACTTGAACTGCCGACTGGTCAGTCAATAAGACGATAAGGATCACAATAAGTCTGAAAGATTTGCAACAAATTTCTACTTTTTAACCCCGACATACAATAAAAACCAACGTCAAACCGAGCGAATCTTACAGAAAGAGCAAGACGTTGTACGTCCATGTTAAATGTCGCTTGTCGCCGAGTTTATTACCGACACGGACACCGTCAAACACGTGTCAGATTGGTCAATATCTTATTGAAAACTTCGATGCGTTTCCATTAAGGTGTTGTTGATTTTGTTTTTTTATGGGCAATACCTACGCCTCGCTATCACTTTGAAGGCACCTGGAAGAAAATTGATTCTTTGTGAAGAAACTGATACTTTGTATCCATAAAAACGCTGTCTGTGCATGTAGCTGAAAAGAAGACGGTGGACGTAGAGGGCGATTTATTATCAAATGTTATCCATCCATGTCCATTTTTTCTTCAGATACCCGCCGCGTGTATACCCAATATTCTACAGGCACGTATTTCACGAAACCGTTGTTCTGGTAGTCTGGGCTTAACTCTCTCCATGCTGAAGGCAACTGGCGATGCCCTAAAGAGCAGTGTCTGTGTCTAATCCAGCAGGGAGAAGCAGGTCTACATAATTTCAAAATACCTATTGAAGGTTCACTTTCTATCATGATCATTGTCTTACAGGATATTCCATTTGTTAGTGCCAACAGCCAGCGGAAAATCATGTGCATATAAAACATGCCAGCCGTAATGAGTAAAATAATCTTGAAAGGGGTTCCAAACTCAATACAACCAAGTAAACCATGATCTTTGAAATGCACTTAAAAATGGCATAAAACCACATAAAACCACATACATTTGTTATAACTGCTGTACTCCTACATATCAGCAAAAGGACAAAACCATTTACTACAGGATTTAACGACAGGCAAACTAATGGACCTATTTTCAAGACAGATAGGTAAATGTTCGTTTACTGCTCTGCACACCTGATGCTATGCAAGCAAAGCTTCATCCCACTGTAATAAAACTTCCTATACATCTAGGACATTGTGTCACATCTAGGACATTGTGTCACATCTAGGACAATGTGTAACATCTAGGACATTGTGTCACATCTAGGACATTGTGTCACATCTTGGACATTGTGTCACATCTAGGACATTGTGTCACATCTAGGACATTGTTACACGGTATACAACTGTTTGTATTGTTTCCCTTAATTTGCTTAGACATCTGATAAGATCTAACATTTAATTAGAATATATAGCAGAATATATGTTTTATCTATTTTATTGTCCTTTGTGAAACATGACCAAATATATAGAAAAATACAAACAAGCATTTCTTTTTAAATTGAAACGATTAATGTAACTAAAGATATCATTAGCTGACATATAACTTTTCATATCGGTGTCCATAGCTAGTGAGTTATTAACGTCGCTGCATGAATCTGTCATTCTCAGTTCAGTTCAGGTTTATTAGCTTAAACCACTCGCAGTGGTATACAGCATACATTATAATGTACAATTCTCAAGGTCCCATATTTCAATAGAATAAATAGTAGCAGGCAATAGTATACATACATGTTTCATCATAGTTCTTGGCAAATTCAAATGACACACCCAAAAACAAACATCTTTCCCTAGGTTCAAGAACACACCTCTCCACCCCTATAATATGTTGTCACGTACACCCTAATGAAATCCTCACACAATACCCCGAGTACAACCTAAGCAATCAACAATCTCAATGGTACATTTCAATCTACAACAAATTTGTCCAATTATTTACACGGAAATCCGCACAGATCGCATTTTGTCCCTATGTACCCAGGGTAGCTGTCGCGATGTAGGACTAACTGGTTAACAATGTTGAGTTAACTGCTGGACAATAGCGTACGTCTTCGCCCCGCTCCGAGACTTGCCTTACGGTATGTACAGCCGACTTAGTTAAAACAGTCGGTGTACAAAAGCCTTATGCTGGTGGCACTTCAACTGGGTACAGTGCAATAGTTGCTAAAAAGTGTGCAAACACTAGAGACTGGGGAACCCGCCGCCTATGTCCGATCTTTATGTGTGCGTTTGAAGTCAGTATGTCCCGTCCACCTGTACGTTCTTTCAGGGATTGTTAATTAAGTAAACACAGTAAGGCATGGAGGTGTCGACGACTGTTAACCGCACAAAGAACAACACTTTGGCCGACAAATGTCAGGTGGAATCTTTGTCCATTAATAAAATCGATGACAGAAACCCGACACTGAAAGAACGTGTATGAAAAAATAATTTTCGTTTGAATTGCACACCCCATGACAAAAGGCGACATCGTTTATGAAGGCATCGTTTTTCAGAGGGTCTTTCTATGCGGCAAACAGAAGCTCGGGGACATGTGGTAGTTGTACGTGACCCGTCAAAGAATCCCTGTTGGAGAGTCGCTTATGTGGGGCTCTATTGTAGGTCTGTCCTTCGCTTGTGAGTCAGTCCTGTAAAGGACGGGACAGATAGTCCCGTAATGGACAGGAGTCAGTTCCATGGAAACAGGACAATTGGACTGACCAGAAAAGTCAGTGTTATGAAAGACAGGACAGTCAGTGCAGGGCTGTACCGTCTGTCCCATGAAAAACAAGACAGTCAGTCCCATGAAAAACAAGATAGTCAGTCCCATGAAAAACAAGACAGTCAGTCCCATGAAGGACAGGGCAAGCAGTCCAGGGCTATTTAGTATGTCTGATGAAGGACAAGACAGTCAGTCCCATGAAGGACAGGGCAGGCAGTCCAGGGCTGTACAGTATGTCTGATGAAGGACAAGACAGTCAGTCCCATGAAGGACAGGGCGGTCAGTCCATGGCTGTACAGTATGTCCCATGAAGCACAAGCCAGCCAGTCCCAAGAAGGACAGGGCAGTCAGTCCATGGCTGTACAGTATGTCCCATGAAGCACAAGACAGCCAGTCCCATGAAGGACAGGGCAGTTAGTCCAGGGCTGGACAGTCAGTCTTATGAAAGACAGGACAGTCAGTCCCATGAAGGACAATAGTCCTGCAATGGAGAGGACAGCAGAGATCTTTGTCAAGGTGTATTATCAGTATATGAGATAGTTGTTCAGCAAGTCATATAATCATTTGTGTATACCAACTGGAAACTTGTCTCAAGCCTTCCCCCATTCCTGTTTACATGAATACTCATTATATCCTCCTCATCGTCAGTTTGAAGATTAAAGACAACCATGTAAGTGTTTTCAAGGACTGTGTTTCCCATAGTTTTACAAGAGCTTTCAATATGAAGATCCACTTTTCAGCAACATCATGGAATGCTCTCATGTCCCAAGTAAAAATTGCTTTGATCAGGAAGTGTAACGATTCACAAAGATATATACTTTTAATCAATTCCATTTTATATTCGGGAGTGTTTTGAAGATTAAGCAGGAGGGCAATCCAACATAAGTATGGTTTCTATACATTATCATGGCAAGAGCTGGTAAAGTAAAGTGGCTGGTGGACTAAGTTGTGTGTTCACATCCTAGTACCGGAAGTCGTGAAGTAACATTCCTACTCAGTGAACTGCCATTGCATTCCTGAGCAACAATTAATATCCTAGTTATTACATGTAATATTAGCAAAGTCAAAATACAGCTTTTGATAATTTAATTATAATTATTATTTTAAAGATTATTTTGATAATCTATGATCAATACAGTCCATGGATGTTTCTGTATTATATTTGTATTAACCTGTCCCAATATTTAAATAAAACTTCTGGTCAATTTGGTTGAAAGAGTACCGATATCTAGAAAAATCTGGATAAATTAGTTGAATAAGGAAAAAACGGACAAGTCGTGATATTAGTGAAAGATTCTAGAAAACGACTCTAAACCACAATTTAAAAAAACAGAGAAGAAAATATCAAGAAAATTGGTTGAAACCGTACCATTTCAATACATGTAGATGTATTTAGAAATTCAGGATGAAAACAGTACCTTGAAAATCATGACAATTTGGTCAAGTATCAATATCTAGACAATTTATTGCAACAGTATCTAGATAATCTGGATACTTTGCTCACACAAAATATATAGTCTCAGTGTAATTTAATCTTAAACCTGATCTCTTAATTATCAGTTTGGAAAGCAGAGTAAACTGATAACCTTTCCGTAATCTGCTGAGCCAATCTTATTCAATATTTAACTGACGTAAGTTTTTGTTCCTATGACCTCTGGTTAGTACCAGATATATGGATTTCTACTGAAACAACACAATTAGTGGATCTGAGCAAAAGCTGAGATTTCATGTACAAGGATTTAATGATTAATATTCATATAACAACAAATTAAGGGCCAGTAAATGTCTTTGGACATGTAAATTCAGCTGTATTATTTTAACAAAGAATTTCCAAAAGTCTACATGATCTTGGCATTTTTCAAGAAAGTTTACTCCAGCCATTCCGAAATTTGGTAAAAATCTTCCCACAGAAAACATCCAACAGATCGTAATTCTTTTGGGGTAAATTTTAAAATATTCTATTTTGTAG
The DNA here is from genome assembly GCA_032361325.1 of Lepetodrilus fucensis. NCBI lineage: Eukaryota > Metazoa > Mollusca > Gastropoda > Lepetellida > Lepetodrilidae > Lepetodrilus > Lepetodrilus fucensis. The sequence continues at coordinate 5,083 of JAUTBV010110905.1, forward strand.
AAAACTCAAATCAATCCATATGTCATCTACATAAAGTGTTGAACACTATCACAAATTTAAATTTAAATTCTTCCTAATCGAAATCGGAGAAAAATATTGGCAAAAATTGCTATTTTAATTATCAATTACTTTCACCTGCAGATGCCAAGACAAACTAATTTATTTCAATTATTTTTTCCTTCTACCTATTCACTGTTTTCGTATTGATGTCTGAAGAAAGAAACTGTTCTGTGGCAGGCGACAATACAATGAACAGAAACACAAGGCAGGCAACCTTTGGTTCATTTTGAATAATACATGAACTCTTTTGCGACAATCCGGAAATATAGGTAAACTGATACTCGAATAGCCGTACTAATTTCAAAGCATGCTCGTAGACACGAGATAACATAACTGACAACATCTGTAAACTGCGGAAGGTGGTAAATGGCAAAACTAGGAATGATGGTAGATAATAAGGCGTGCATGGAATACTACAAACATATCACCCATCAAATCCTAGTTTCATAATAAACCGCCAGAATGCCATTGTCCTATACGTCATAACAAAAATATGATTTATATTTTTGAATACTTTGCTGAAATATTCCTTTTATGATTGTATCGAAGTTGAAAGACAAATAATTAATTAATCATGTTGGATAAGATCAATTTTGTCAACTCAAATACTAGCATATCCTTTACAAAAAAAATTCAAACTTTAGAAATAAAATATTCACCTACATAACTTTGTATTTTCTAAACATAAATAAATAACTTAACATCGGGAACATATTACATAAAGAAATATTACTTGATATACTAGTATCTATTATTAGCCCACATGTAGGTATTATTCCAATATCTGAAGGCTATTCCAAGTTTGTGAAGACTGACACAAGATTTTTTCGGAGATAAAACCCAAGTACTCACCTATCACTGGAACAGAGAATCGAAGGCTTCGTGGATCTGGCCAATCATATCCGTGGTAATGGTTGAGCGGCCATGTTTAGAAAATGCCAGTTTATTGCAGCGACGAGTCACTATGCAAGCAGCATATGCAGCGCAAATTGTCGGTCCGTAGGTCTCCAACGATTGGCTGAAAACAACAAAAACAAACCTGTTAAAATATTGACGATTGTTTAATAATTAAAAAGCTCCTGCTTAGTATTTCACAAATGTGTTCTCTTTAGAACAAAAAGATGCATACCTGTGATGAAGTAAATTATAGTCACCTCTCAGATATTATCTGATCGGGGTAGTTTTTTTAAAGGTCTTCTACTGAGATTGAAAGGTGGAGATTTTCATGATAAATGGTTACCTATTATTCCCTTTGAAACTCTGTATCATTCATCAGAACACCGAGAAAAACCACGGATGTCTAAGAACATGAATTACATCCGTCCAAATTCTTACCATTTTCAATGTATTAATTAGAAATGCAAATGAACCTTGTTCCCACCGCAATGCTCTAAATTATAAATTTTATGATTTTAGTGATAAAAAAATCCATTCTTGAAGGAACAATGCCAATATTTAAAAAAATGTCTGTTCCATAAGTTTCACTAGTAAGAACAATTCCAAATATTCAACTTAGAAATTTACTGAAAGTAAATATTTATCATTTGTAATTCTATGCAAAGTATATATCTTATTTTCAATTTCAGATGGCTAGTTCATAGGAAATCTTTGGTAAAATACACACTAAATGCTTCTGGAAAATTAGCATTTAAATACAACTTTACGAAATATATACATTTTTCTTGACAATCACATTCCCTGCAATGATTATATCACCCTTGTATATAACCATATCCGGGTACGAAAGACGTCTACATATCCATACAAAACACATCAAAGAATGCTAAATAGGAGAAATGAAAAAACAACCAACATAAAAACTTTCCACCTTCTTTCCATTTCAACACATCGCACAGCAAACAAATCTATTCTCTTCTCTTCTGATTTACGTATGAAAATAGATCAAATTTATCCCCCTTGATAAATGGGATATAACGTACTGCGATGACACTTCTCTAGAGTGCCAGGCGTACTCCCTCTCGGTGCGTTATAGCACTTTCATAGCTCGTAATGACGTACGCCTGATCGAACATATTGTCACAAATTAAACTTCCCCTTATTTGTATCTCTTACTCTTATGGGTAATATCTCTGAATCCCGGGGCAGATATGACCTCACGTCCACCTCTGTGACCTCGGACCTCCTGGTGATTGACAGGTATTCAGGTACTTAGCCTGATCAATTTACCTTTAAAGGGACCGATGTCTACTGTTTTGTGATGGGTAAACATTAATATATATAGATTCGAATGTCTGCTGTTTTGTGATGGGCACACATTAAGATGTATATATATTTGAATGTTTACTGTATTGTGATGGACAACCATTAAGATATATACACATTTGAATGAGATGTAAATCTGACTGCAGCGCAAGTAGACAGACCGACGACAATTGCACAATAGAGGAAACGTCTTCAGCAACACATGTTGGATTTTATTTCTGTGCTTGAGTAGATTTATTTTTTCTTAAAGTCATTAATTTTCCCCGGGTATTTCAGTGGCACTGAAGAAGAGCTTGTAACAATTACGTCTACAATATGGCACTTTTGTGATTGAGAACACTTATTTTTCTTAATGCCATTAATATTTCAGTTAATGAACATTAACTTGCAACAATTATGTGTAGGCCTACAGTTCTTCTGGGGGCCCCTTCTAAAGAACAATCATAGCACAACGAGAATCATAACTCCTGTACGTTAGCACAGTGTTGCTATGGTGTTACGACTCTCGTAGCGCTACGATTGTACTGTGGAATGGGCCACCGTTCATTTGCAAATATAATTTTCTTATTTTTATTTATTTTTAAATTGGTGCTTAAAGTCGCTTTCTAGAATCTTTCACTAATATCTTTTCTTAATTGTTTTCAGAGATATTTCAGTGTTATTGAAGGCGACAATGCAATAATTATGCTACAGTAAGACCCACAATCCAGGGCTGATACGGTTGAACCAATGCTATACAGAAATCATATTGAAATCTCCATTACAAGTTAGAACTCTTCCTACCAAGCATACAACTAAGTTACCATGGACTGGCCCTGAGATTATGGAACTTTTTGAGTACGATTTCATGCTCCAGCTCAGATTTTATATGGGGATTTATGAACAAGCCTTTGAGTTGAGCATGAAATTGTACTAAGTAAAGTTTTGTATTCTCGGTGAGTGAGTGAATATGGAGTTTAACGTCACAGCAGGAATCTTTCACCCATTTGGGACGATCGTAATCTCAGAGCTTGGATCTACCAAAAACAAATTGATAGTGAGTGAGTGAATGAATATGGAGTTTAACGTCACTGCGGGAATCTTTAACCCATTTGCGACGAACAAATGATAATTTTATATTTTAGTTTGTGCAACAACTATATTACAGATTCCATACTTCTCATCACAATGTATTTATCATGTATTCCGTTTCCGTAGTTAGCATTCCTAAATTTATAATCATACTTTGTTTGTGCAGCAACTATATATATATTACAATTTCATGTATCGCAGCAAAACCTATTACACTATATATTATTCTGCTTCTTAGCTAGCATTAAAAAATTCTATAACCCTACTTGCAGGTTTTCCCTTGACACCTCGTATTTGCACTAAATATCCTAATCTATAGGCAGTATTCCTAATTCCGTTTCTAGAGTCAGCAGTCCAAATTTTATGATCATACATCAAACTTCATTAATTCTGGAATATACTAACCAGTGCTGGCAGAGCCTCGTTCAGGTCTCGCTGGGCGTCGTCAGCAATGGCCTGAGTCTCCCTGGCCTTGACCCCGGCCTCCGCCTCCTCCTTCTGCACCACGGCCTTCGTCTCCTCCGCGATAGCCTGCAACACCAGACACAGACTAGTATGTAAACACACCCAGGTATTCTAAGGTAAATGTGAATAAAAAATATCAATGAAAAGTCCACATTCAACATATTTCATTCCTTTTACCATTTGAAATATGTAATGGTTAAATATAAAGAAAGTGTCAGCTATGAGATAGTTTGAGGATGGTGTGGAGAGTTACGTACCGTGTCCACAGAGATCTGCTTCATGGTCTGGATGGATTCCTGTACCGCGTCTTCCAGCAGTGGCCTCATGGTGGCCAACTCCTCCTGGAGCTTCGCAACCTCCTCGGCAGTCGTCAACAGCTGTAGCACAAACATAGGGCTTTAACAACATAGTACAGGTGGTTAGTTAGTTGACAACAGCACTGGCTGTTCACAAAATGGGTAGTTTTTTACAAAAGGCAATTTTAAAATAAATTTGATTTTTTTATATTATTGGGGTTTAGAGTTGCTTTCAAAATTCTTTTCATTTGTCAGATTAGGGCAAGAGGAAACCCGCAACATCTAAGGCATAGACTTCTGTTAGCCTATCAACGGAATTCCTAGTTTTAAATGATATTCTTAGAAATTCTAAAAATAGACATGACGCACTTGCAGCCGCTATTGATAGACTAAGGATGATAATCTGTATTGCCACTCCACAGATAGAGCATAATATCAATATTGCATCAGAAAGGTAACTTTCCCAAACATTGATGCAGGGCTCCCGGGACGGGATTTGTACTCGGCACCTTTGGCTCCGAACGTTCTACCACTGTGCTACCACCCTTCTTCATTAGATAGGAATTCCTCACCTTATCCAGACCGGTCTTGAGCCTCTTCCTGGCCGTGTTCAGCTCGATCTTCTTCATCCCGACCAGCTTGGAGAAGATGCCGAGCAGCTCCAGGTAGCTGGTGGGCGTCACGTAGTTGTAGCGAGACAGCTCGTGTAGGAAGCGCTGGGAGTTGGTGTGGACTGACTGGTGGACTTCTTGACACACGAACACCTGGGGATGTGAACACGGAATTAGTCAGTTGGCTGAATGTGGGGGCTCTATAGCCACTGTCACTAATCTTGTACTTGTATCATGACTGGCATGTTTTCTATGTACATGCCATGCTTGAACTAGACTGGATTTCCACCAGCTGTTGGTGCTAGTTCATGGAATATCCTGTCACAGTTAGAACATAAGTACACCACTCGGACACATTATTAACTGACTCCAAACTGACTAGTACTTGCTATGTTTTAGCCATTTAATTATTGATGATTCAGCCATTTCCACCAATAAAATCAAGAAAATTTAAATATAAAAAAATATCTTATTAAAAACAATTTAAATCACTTTTCATGCACATTAAAAACTACAAATATTTTCAGGAAAATATGAAATATTTAAACTAGACAGTTTTCTGAAATGTAAATTTAGATATTGGTACACTTGTTAGGCACTTACCAATCCATCCATGACCTCATCGGTAGTGTCGAGGTCAGGGATGTCATTGAGGAACCTCATAGCCACGGACCTCAAAGCATCCTCAGGCCACTCACTGAACCAGTCAATGGTGCAGCAATTGACCAGAGCAGGGAACTGTCGGAGTCGGGCTCGGAACACTTCTCCGATCGGACTGGAAACAAAGGCGATGTTTGTTGTGAGAATATGGACAGATTTCTAAATGGATACTGAACTAAAAATAATATACAGATAGATCAAGTTTCTATTTAAACTTTTCTTTAGTTGAAATAAGTCTTCTTCCAAAAATATTTGTGAATAATCTGCCATGATGTATAGTTAATCAAACATGAAAAAAATATTTCACAGAAAGTTAATTCCTGAGTCAAAGTTAACTCCTGGGATTCTCCAAGACAGTAATGTTCATAATAGTTTATTTCAGGCGTGATACTACTATGGATGTCATAACATTATTTATAAATGATTTAATTCTGCAAATTCAGAAACTGTTGACTGGACACACCATCAAATCAGGGTCTTCGCTAGTACAAAATTTTACTGTCATCTTACACTTTATGCCATTGATGCCATCTGAAAACTTGATGACATCCTAACCACTGTATTTATGATGGCTTTCTGAAATTGTGCCAATGATGCCAATCTCCAAACTTGATGACTACGGTAGTCCTGATGACTTTGTGAAACAAGAGCATGGTGCCATTGGCGCCACTGTCAGCATGGCGTACCTCATGGTGATGACAGTGTGGAGGTTGCTGCGGATACGCTTGGTGTAGCAGGAAAACAGGTTGGTCTTGGTAGGCTGCAGACCCAGGTCCTGGACAATCGGCTTCATGGCTGTGTAGATCTGGTCCTGCTCGTCAAAGCCGTAGATGTTGGGAACGTCGCCAGCGTTCAGGATGTTGTTCAGATCTTCCAGGAATGACTCGCTCTTGATCTGTCAAAAGGAGTGTTACATGGAAGTTGAAAATTTACTTTTATTGATTTACTATATCATTGATATATCATTTTTATTTCTTTCTTTATGGCGTGGCACCCACCTGAGTGTGGCTGAAAATTTACTTTTATTGATTTACTATATTATCGATATATCATTTTTATTTATTTCTTTATGGCGTGGCACCCACCTGAGTGTCGCTGAATAGGAACACCATGGGTTTGTTCTCTAAGCCGGCTTTCATCATGACACTTCTCAAATCCTCACGCCATTCGGGCGTCCCATAATTTTTGGCCAGCTCAATTTGGAAACAGTCAAACTCAGCCCTGAAATGAAGACAGGATGTTAGAAGTCAGTATCTCAGCATTAGGCCCCGAGATTAAGAAAACCTTTCTGAGGACGATTTCATGCTCAACAGTTTTGTTCACAAATCTCCATATAAAATCTGAGGTTGAGCATGACATTGTACTCAGTAACCTCAGGGCCAGTATAGTAAGCATGGTAACTATATGAATTTGTCTTCATTGTGCAAAAATACCAATCCTTTAGTTGTAAATGGGAAAACATTCTGTTAACATGCATACCTGATTTGACACCATATACACTGTAATTACTGTGGACAAATCTTTCAGTTCAATAACAAATCTACATGATTTTTATAACCCATGTTTGAAGGTATAGAAGAGGACCCAATATCTAAATACGACATCACAATGATTAGATTTCTGTTCAAATTGTTAACAGTAATATTACTGTATGAGAATTGTTTTATTGATATTTGGTACCCTGTTAACCAGCACCAAATTGACCGATATTTTGTATACATTGAGTTAATCAGAGATCTTACATCTGTGTAGCCAGCTTGGTAAGGCACAATTACAGGATTCCAGTTCCAATTGCTAATTCACAGAGATCAAAATTTACATGACATGACCGTCACTGACTTTTTGGCACACAGGACTGATATTTGTTGCTGAATTTGGCAATAAAATGACAGATTTATCGAACACAAACTTGAGAAATATTGGCACCAAGTTTTATCACCATTAGCACAAAGTTTGATAATATTCATTATGAAGTTGGCCGACATTCAGCACCAAATGGACTGATATTTGGCAACCAGTTGACCAAGTTGGCCGACATTCAGCATCAAATGGACTGACATTTGGCAACCAGTTGACCAAGTTGGCTGACATTCAACACCAAATTGACTGACATTTGGCAACCAGTTGACAAATTTGGCCGACATTCAGCACCAAATGGACTGACATTTGGCAAGCAGTTGACCAAGTTGGCAGACATTCAGCACCAAATTGACTGACATTTGGCAAGCAGTTGACCAAGTTGGCAGACATTCAGCACCAAATTGACTGACAGTTGGCAACCAGTTGACCAAGTTGGCCGTCATTCAGCACCAAATTGACTGACGTTTGGCAACCAGTTGACCAAGTTGGCCGACATTCAGCACTAAATTGACTGACATTTGGCAACCAGTTAACCAAGTTGGCTGACATTCAGCACCAAATTGACTGACGTTTGGCAACCAGTTGACTCAAGTACTTACATGTGTGCAGCCAGCCTAGTGAGAGACTGCCGGCCACTACCGCCCATGCCCAGCAGGAGAGCGTTGCCCAGTGGCTGTCTGATGATACGGCTGATGCGGCAGATGTGTTTGATGGCGTCCATGAACAGCACCAGCTTCATCTGGGCCGTGTTGATCTGGTTGAAGTCGTCCAGGTACTCCTCCACCACCTTCACCATCTGACACAACAACAACACAGGTTATCACTGAGGCTTATCAATAATGTCTACATTTACATGTATTATTACCTATTGTGTGAGCTTTGAGAATGGCTCATACCATCACCATCCTTCACCAAAAGCCCTGTAATGCGGAAATAATGATCGTTGGAGAAGCTTGTGGTCCAAAGGATTTGCAATAATAAAAAAAACCTCCCAGTCCATCCATAAAACAGGCAACTAGATGACCCAAAGTATGTTTCTTTTTAATTCAGCAGTGAAACAATCACACATTGCAGAATAAAATTTCATATAATAATAAATAGCCACACAAAAAGAAGAAGAAGAGAAATGAATATTAATAAGTATATAATACCAATTGATTTAAGAAGAAAAGAAATAGAAAAATAGAAATAAATTCCCACAAAATAAATTTTCCAGGATTTGAAACAGTAATCACTTCATATCCAACCATGTGCTTACCTTATCGTGGTCATCTATCTCAATATAGGGTCTGTCGGACGAGCTGGACTGCATGAAGTCACCAAACAGCACAGGCTCCTTGTCGATGACCTCCTCGTACTTCATGTTGAAGTCTGTCTCCATTTTCTCCTTCAGCAGGTTTTGGAACCAATCTCTGTCCTGGTCGTTCACCAGTCGGTCCTGGAACACTCGGCAGCTCTCGTGGTAGTACAGCCGCAGCACCTCACGCACATCCTGGACACATAGAGCAATGTGTGAATATAGGATAATACATTGTACATCGTAGAGACAAGGGACAGAGTGCATGATCAGAATTATCAGCAGAAAATTACTACAGAATTCTTAGCAGAAAATTAATAATAATAATATTGATGCGGCTGACTATACTAATAAAAATTAACTTATTATTATATGGCACCTATGGACATGACACCACCCTATGGAGATGGCACTACCCTATGGAGATGGCACCACTAGCTATTGGACATGGCACTACCCTATGGAGATGGCACTAGCTATTGGACATGACACTACCCTATGGAGATGGCACTAGCTATTGGACATGGCACTACCCTATGAAGATGGCACTACCCTATGGAGATGGCACTAGCTATGGGACATGGCACTACCCTATGGAGATGGTACTAGCTATTGGACATGGCACTACCCTATGGAGATGGCACTACCCTATGGAGATGGCACTAGCTATGGGACATGGCACTACCCTATG
>JAUTBV010110916.1:0-14316 GCA_032361325.1 Lepetodrilus fucensis
CAAGTTCTAGCAAGTTGGAAATTTTGAAATGTAAGCATAATGATTTACTGGCATCTGGAGAAAGCCACCTGTGAGATACTTTTATTGTTAATGTAAACCAGATATAACAGTTTTTATGTATCTTCATGCCATTGTCACTTAAAATCTAGCTGGTCCACCGGACCCTCAAGTTTACAAAACTGCTGGCCCGACATGAAATTCACTGGCCTGGGGCCTCCGGGGACAGCAGTAATTTAGAACACTGGTTGTGTACATCATAGACTAAATATTGCAATGAAGAACAGCTCCTATGAGATAATTATATTTCTTCATTGTACTATAGCCTTGTGTGACGTAAGATGCTCCTACTGGTCTTGGCCAGCAGGGTTACCCTTTTGGCTGATATGGTAGAGCATTGGACTCGCAATCCAGCAACTCGTGTTAGAATCCCAGGGTTGGCATAATGCTCTGTTACAGTAATATGAAAGTTATTAATGAGAGATATTAACACAACTGCAATTGGTACCTAGTTCCACATCAAACAATGTTACACAATAATACAGGAAGACATAACGATGGTCATAATGGCATGATTATTACTGCCAAGAGATTCTTGATATGTTTTTTTTAGAAAACATTGATGCATTAATAAATCTATTTGAGAGACTTTATCATCAAGGAAGTTTTCATCAATAATGGCCAAAATAGAAAGTCCGCGCTTTCTAACAAGCCTCAATCTACTTAGTATAAAGTGCTGAGACATGATGAAATGAAGCAAAGCTTTTTCATAGATTTAGTTACATATTGGATATGATTTACAGTAATAAAGTGCCGTTCCTCTGCATTCCAACAAGCAATCAGTGCACCTTTAAAGAAAAGAGAAGCCCTCTTTGGATATTTTCTCGTGGTGGAAAGTCTCGAGGCAAATTGCCCTCATTTCTCCGAATCCATTCTGCTATGGAAGACTTCCATTAGGCTGGTCGTCATAACGATCATAACCATGGTCTGAAAATTATTGTGCGTGCAGCTCCGGACAAGAAAGCGGCAGTGAATTATTCCAATAAATTCAATACATGCCACGGATTCCAAGCTTGTTTGTATCTTGGAATCAATGTAAGAGTAGGGACATGAATTGACTAACTCCACGTGAATCTGTGTCTGGAATGATGGTGATTGACTAGATCATTAAGGATACGATATGTCGTTATTAAAGGATACAATCTGTACACGGATATGAAGGCTGTTCGTTCTGTACTTTTTGATCTAAAGGTAAAAGATACTCTGTAATATGCCACAGATATTGGAGAAGTGACATTAAAAACTCATTGGTTCAAACATATTGACCAAGTTAGTGGTAATCATAGAAATCAGCAAAAGTTGATCTGACCAAGGAATATTAGACCATGAAATGCAGATGACCGGATTTACTGTATCATGATTAATTGCATGATTAGAGCTATATGAAACTGGGTCATTTTTCGGCTTTGTCTATTCAGGAGTCAAGTTAGACATCTGTGATGCCATTTATGCTATTGATGTCATTGATTGATGCCATTGATGTTCATCCTTAAAGACAGACTGAGTAAATTATTGTTTTACATCACAAAGATAGAGATAAGTTAGTTCTTAGACAGAGTTTAAGTCAGGTCTTAACAATGAAATACATCACTTCTCAATGACAATGACAAATAAATTTGAAAATATGGAGTAGCAGTTCCTAAAAATGGAGATTTTAGATGGAGATAAGTCAATTCTAAAAGAAAGTGATAAGTCACTTCTTGAATACAGAGATAAGTCAGTTCTTAAAAGTCTTAAAAGTCAGTTCTTAAAAACAGTTATAAGTTAGTTCTTGAAACCAGATATAAATTCCGTACTTAAAGACAGAGATAAGTCAGTTCCTAAAGACCTTAAAATGTTTTTAAAAGTTAGATATATGTCACTTCTTAAAGACAGATATAAATTCGTTTCTTGAAGACAGGTATAAGTAATTTCTTGAAGACAGATATAAGTAAGTTCTTGAAGACAGGTATAAGTAATTTCTTGAAGACAGATATAAGTAAGTTCTTGAAGACAGATATAAGTCAATTCTTGAAGACAGAGATAAGTCAGTTCTTGAAGACAGAGATAAGTAAGTTCTTTGAGACAGAAGATGCATCACAGCTCAGATTCAATGACTGGTCAATGAACGACCAAAAGAAAACTCTGAACATTCCATCAATAGGAATGACAATGAATTTGTCTTTTTCCTGAATCCTTGTATTTATTTCACTCTGCCTATGTGATTATTTCACTCTGCCTGTGATTATTTCACTCTGCCTATGTGTTTATTTCACTCTGCCTATGTGTTTATTTCACTCTGCCTATGTGTTTATTTCACTTTGCCTATGTGATTATTTCACTCTGCCTATGTGTTTATTTCACTCTCTGCCTATGTGTGTATTTCACTCCGCCTATGTGATTATTTCACTCTGCCTATGTGATTATGTCTAGAGGAACTTTTTTCTATGATGCATTGCTTCTTTCTGTGTGTGGATGTCATTGGAAGTTTTCTCTTTTAGCATCGCCCAGGCGATCATGATGAGTCAACAGATAGTAAATAATGAACCATCATCCACCTTTACGATATTTTCTTGACACATTTCAATTCAGAAATGTGCTTGATGATAAAATTTTACCGAATATCGGTAAACATGTTAATTATTTTTTCTACTGAAATTAATGCTTTCACATGAAGCTCCTTTATGCTGCACATTTTCATCCCATATTTATAATAGCTTTAGAAATAAATACCCTAAAAGACATATTTCAAAATTTGAGAAAATAAACTTAAAATGGAAGAAAAGAAGCCACCCCAAGCATTGTTTACACATAGTAGATTAGGAACAGGTATCACTTGTTCCTGTTTCTATCTCTGGAATCAAACCCAGACTGTCATCTGAGCAATCAAACCCTGCACCACTGTCCAGACAACATGGGCATTAATCAACTGTTTATATTTGCTGTGGAATAATGCCTTTCTTGACGCCACATGGCTTTAAACTGTCTGGTCTGCCACAGAAGCTCAGCCTTGATGTCTTTAACCTTGTGTACTTACGTTCCATGCCATTTACAGTAAGTAAAACAAACACCAGACCATATATAAGTAACTATCAGTCCATAACCTTCTCAAGCCACCTTCTCATAAATCCACCATGGTAATTACTTTGACAGTTTGTTCCAAGCTGAAGCCAAATGTCCTGATATTTACCAGACAATAGTTCATAGCCATGAACAATGAACCTTAGCATTGAACTACATATGGGAGTCTGAATTATGAACTCTCTCCATGCTGGAAGCAACTGGATGTGCTGTAAAGAGTGCCTGTGTCTAATCCATTAGACAGACAGACAGACAGACACACACACACATGTATATGTGTGAGAGAGAGAACAAAAGCAAGAGAGAGAGAGAGAGATATGTCCTAAACTACTGAGGATGAACATGCAATGCACAATGAACAAATAATCCACTATCCTTTAACTCTCTCCATGCTGAAGGCAACCGAGATGCCCTAAAGAGCAGTGACTATTTCTATTCCAGCAGGAAGAAGGTTAAATTGCTCATTTAACCTACTTCAACCTGGTGACAATCATAGTGCAGCAACTAATACAAGTCCAGTTGGAACAAAGTTAAACTGCCATGTCTTGCATCTTTGATAACGTAACAATTGTGTAAAGCATCTAATCCTTTCCCTGATCTTCACACATACACGGCTGTACGACCTTCAAGAAGCCATCTTCCGTTACTTTCTCACCCAGATCCTCAGTTCCTACAACTGTGACTTTTGATCTAAGCCCGGAATTCAATTTTCTCTATGTCAAATGTAATTTCCATCGATTCATCTCTTGTGTTGTGATTTTGTCATCTATGTTTGACAGTTAATTGCCTCAGAGATGACACTCTAGTCTTTCTGTACCATATCTAGTCTCGATATTTCACAACTAGCAATTTTCCACAAGTAATCCCTACCTTGATAAATTATGTTCTGCGTGAAATGTGGTCATCAGATAGCTAAAAGCAATTCATAATAGGCTGTCTTCCTCTTTTGCCATTGTTTTTCGTTGGGTATCGTTTCCGTATGACGTTCATTGCCGATGTCAAACGTATTTAATGACAGTAATGCATCTTTAGCTTTAAAGACTAGACTTGAAATTTAAATCGATAATGTATCAAATTCCACATAGGATGATAATGACATGTTCAAGACAAAAAAAATAAAAGAGATTTAATAGAACTTCTTTTTTTTAAATCTAACTAATCAGGGAGAATTTCAATCATAGACATTCCCTTACTTGAATTATTAAATAAAATAATCATATTACTTTTATTAATACAGAATGGAGTATAGCTCAAATCAAAAAGTGTATATATCAGAAACATTGTTAGCACTCTAAAGTATTACAAACTTTTGTAATACCAGAAAATATTAAATTGGGATATTTCATAGCATGGTCTTGCATTACCTGGTATTGAAATAACATGGAATACCTTTGTCTTTTGGAGATCAATATTTAGTAGATTTTGTGCAATATCTGACTTATACAAAGTGTGTTACATAGAATAGGATTGCATTAAGTTATTGAACAGACACTAGAGCTTAGTAGAAGCTTGGAGAATTTCCACAAACCATGGTCCTCACTTTTTGAACAACCTTCCAAATATGGTCAATCCACACCAATCTACTCCCTGCCAACTCTACATCAGTGTAATAATGTAATAACCCATACCCAAATTAATAAAAGATTTCAGTCAGAAAACCATATGATATTTAATATGATTCTCATATTTTTCAAAGACCTCCTCTAATGTCAAATTTGTGAAAGAACACTGCATATCTTTTTTTTATTTTCAAAAAACTAGGACATGTATCTTTGGTTTCAATGTTTCCATAACTAACTGAGCCCTGTTCCAATTATTGTAGAATATTATTATTATTAAATTACTGCACTATAATGATAGATACTTTTGAATAAATGGCTTTGTTTATCTACTTTGCATTGGTTAATGTATCTGCTTTTTCAGCAGAAAAGCAGTTGAAATCAACAAGGTAGAAAATCACTATGCAAAAAAATGACGCTACCAAATACATTTTTCAAATAATTAAGAAAGAAAAAAGAAAAATATAGAAAACCAGAGAGAAGTATAGAAAAAGCATACCGTACTCTCTAAGCAGCTGCCTGGGTGGAAGTGATATCTTACGGATCACAATGCTATTTCAGATTAGTGACATTGGACCCAGGTTATCATTGTAGATTCTCAAATGTAATTATGATTTATCCGAGCTGTTCATTTCATGCCCGTATGAAGCCAGTCGGCGGTCACTACTGAAACCTACAACGTTGTCTATTTCACCACATTCCCAAACCTCTGCGTCAGGGTTCACCTGCGAAATAAAGCATCGCTGATTTCGGAATGCCTGTTTTAACGATTATTTTATTAGCCAATTTTTCGCTGCTAGTGCAGCATAAATACCAGGGGTGATCATTCAATGATGAATCGTGAACCTTGCGACGTGCATCCTGGCTTTGATATCGATGCATTGATGTATATTTCATAATCAGACCCATGCAGATGCAATGAAACACAGATGGAAGTGAATACATGCATGCACAAACATGCGCCCAAGTGTTGGATGAATTAAGCTTCCAATGCACATGAAAGGAACACTTTATTATTTTGTTACATTATTTATATCTTCTTTTTATATTACATTATTATTGTATTTCTACTCTCTTTTTTTTAATATAAATTATTAGTCTTTCCTTTTTTTTGTGTGTATATTACAATGTGTTGATTTCTATTATTTTCAAAATACACATTACTAATCAGTCTGTTAATAGTTTATAAAAAAATGTATATTACAGTTTATAGTTTAATATTATATACAGTATAGATCTACCTGAATGCCAATAGATTTTATCTGAAACCAACACAGGCTAGTGATAAATAAAGACATTCTGACTAAAATGAATAATTGAACACCAGAATCATTTGGACAAAGCTAACATACCACTTTCTCACGGGGATAGTTTCAACAATATCAAGTTTCATATTTTCCACTGATTCCCTTGAAAACTGTTAGTAAATTATTTTAAAACTTTAAACATAAATATCCTTAGATTCTACAGAAATATGAACATGAAGTACTACTACTTATTTCTCAGAAATAATTAAAATTATGAATAATTTTGAATGCCATTTTTAATACATATACAAATATTCGTAATGGCATATTAAAATTTGATTCATTTATGTTAATGACATACAGTATCATATTAAATATGAAAAAAAAGTTTTATTTTGGTTTAAGTAATGTAAAAAATATTAGCAGCTGGATGGATACTAAATTTAATGGGAATGATAGAAAACGCTTCATTGAATGTTAATACACACATAAAGGCCACTTCCAGTGTACTAAACTCCTTAAAATGATTACAAACTATCAAATTTAAATGCTCCCAAATAAATGTTCACCTGCGTTCTTCTAATATCTGTCCAACCATTACATCCTAACAACCATTTAAAACTTCCTCATGAAGCCCACCCTTGGGGTGCATAATAAAGAAAAACTACAGTTATCATAAACAAGTAATTTAATTTGAAATAGTGTCAACATCACGCAGACTGAATAGGATTCATTTGAACCTGGACTTTTTATCAATAGACCTATAAAACATATCGGTTCGGTGATTTTTCATACCTCCTTCTGTGATACTCTCTAATGCCGGAATCAGAAAAGAAGCAACCGCACCCGTTAAAGGAATTCATACAAAGGACGTATCATATCTGAAGCTTTTCAAGTCAGGTCCATAACTCGGGATGTTCCGAAGTCTGTCAAGCTCCATTCTCATTGAGAGCGACGTCAATATCGCTTTGCAGGCTTTTGTGGTGCAAGGTCGTAGTGAGCACTGCCAACACATACCGCAAGTCAATGGCGACAATTCCCATCATAGACACAGCTCTGTGTAGGTCGACGAGTCAACTACCCTTATAGGTGGAAGATTAACAATGGCATTGAAATCAACGATAGTGTCATTGAAATCAACGATAGTGTCGGACTGGCATTGATGTTTATTGCACACACTGATTTCACTCTATCAAAGCCTAGGACTGCATTGCTCTTCTGTAATAGACAACCTGTGGCTTGATATAAAGAAGTATGTACCCTTTTGAAGTCATACTAACACCTTCAATACTGGGGTGTTTGTTTTGACATATAAGAAAAAAATCTGATACAATGACACAATGAAACATTGGTATTTTCTGTGTTCTTGTAGACAGTTCCTGGTCAGACAGACAGGTCGTTGGAGCCATGGAGTTATTTGTAATTGAAACATTGTACAATCCCATATTGGAGGTATTTGTAATTGAAACATTGTATGATCACATATTGGAGGCATTTGTGATTGAAGCATTGTATTTGCTCATTTCAACCAAGCCCCCACCCCCAACCCCAACCCCAAATATGTTCAGTTCAAAACGATCAAACTTACTTTAAATTATATTTAATACAAAGAATACAAAACAACCAAGCTGGTTCTTGAAAATATCTGAGGAATATGATTTAACCTTTATGACAGTGGCAACTGGGGATGCCCACTGAATATAAATAAAAAGCCACACACTAGTAAATACATGTATGTCATAATTCTATTCAGATACAACATGTAGCTTTTGTTGCTGTCTAACCACTAACCCTTACGAGACAAACACAATGAGGAAATAGTATTGGCTTGTTAAAAAATACCAAGAATGAGTAGACAGAAGAGGGGGGTGATACCCTGGTGGTGGTGAGGAGCAAGGGGGAAGATTTGGAAGTACCACATACCACCCATAAAGCAATGGCAGAAGCTTCAGACACCTCTATGGTTAAATTAGGATCATTAGTACCAACGGTATTCCTGGTACAAATGCCAGACATGTACATTTTCTATCTGATGGCAAGGAGAATAATTATGACTGGAGAAGAAGAAGAAGAAGAAAAAACAGGACATAAAATACGGTGAAAAGCAGTAACATTTTCCTAATTGCCATGTGTGATTGTCACATGTTATCAATACAAACCATGGAAGAAACAGGTACTTGAGAATTGTTAGTCAAAATGACATAGCCAGAGAAAATGGGGAAAGTTCTACAGTATTTGAATGATCTGTTCATGGTGGGAGGAAAGCCTACAGCAACTATATTTTACAGTAAGACTTGTGAGCCAGGGCTGATGCAGATCTACTATGTATTGAGACATAATACTGTTAGAAACTGTTCTCCAATTCTCAAGGGAATCAGAACATATGGGGAAGAGCAGATAAGAAAAGAAGATTTGGATAATACATGGAAAAGATACTTAGAAGATTCAAGGAAGATAAATACTAGAGTATACAGAGAAGATATGCATAATGGGGTAAATAGAGAGAATGCTTAGAACAGATACAGAAAAGATTCATGGAAGATAGAGAAAGGTATGAAGAGTACTAGTATATGGAAAAGTTACAGGGAAGATAGAGAAAAAATAGAGAAGATAGATAAATGATAGAGAAGATAGAGAGAAGATAGAGAGAAGATAGAGAGAAGATAGACATCATAGAGAGATGATTAGGGAAGAGTCTCAGAGAAGAATACAATGTTGTGCCTCATATTGGAATATACATAAACAACAAATGTAATGTAAATACACAAGTTCTAGTATTGACGTGATACCCACTATATTACTGTGGCACATAAAACGTTCTTTGACATTGGTTTAGGAACAGATATAAAATCATTCACATTGGTTTTGTTCAGAAAAAAAATACAAATAAACCATTGGTTTGCATTGGATTAGTTCAAGATATACGCAATTAACCCATTTCCTCATCTTTCATTTCCTTTGGGCTGAAATACATTCAATTACCGGTACCATAGTAACGGACATAGAATTACTACGACTAATACATTTCAAACTCGTACATTTTAAGTATTGATGGATGTGTATTGTTATGACATGGGAAATGTCAAACAAATCAACATGCTATGTACATCATGCCTCCACAATCAGTATGCTATGTACATCATGCCTCCACAATCAGCTCCCAGCTTGAATAGTCGCCTATACCATGTTTTATTGAGCATGTAGCCCGTAAAAATAAATTTATTATGTAAATAGCTCTACCGACTATAAGTGTAGTATATCTACTGCCATTGTTCTATAATCCTTTTCGCTTTATGCACGAGAAGGTTCATTTATGAAATTAAGACAAAGAATTGTGGAGAGTCCATGCTTGGTATGCGGGCTTGCAGGGGGTATGATAAATAATAAACAGCATGCGTCGTCATCTGAACTCCCTGAACGGTATCTATTGATCGGTATCTGGTGTCTCGTCATCCTTGAACCTGCGTGGAATCTTGTCATGCAGAATCATGTAGGATATTGCCACATAGAATATTTCCATGTGGAATCATGTGGAATCTTGCTACATAGAATATTGCCATGTGGAATCATGTGGAATCTTGTTATATAAAATCTTGCCATGTGGAATCATGTTGGATTTTGCCACATAGAATCTTGCCATGTGAGATCTTGCCACATAGAATCTTGCCATGTGGAATCATGTGGAATTTTGCTACATAGAATATTCCCATGTGGAATCATATGGGATCTTGTCACATAGAATCTTGTCACGTGGAATCATCAGGGATCTTGTCACATAGAAACCTGCCATGCAGAATTTTGTCATCCAGAATCTTGCCACACGGAATCTTGCCACAAAAAAACATGCTCCACATAAATTCGCCAAGCAGAATCTCAACATTGAATCCTGTCCTTTGAAATATTACAATCAAGAACACTTACCAACTTCAATAAATACTTAAATATTTTATCCAAATTTTGTATAATGTATCCACAATAAAGCTGTGCTTAAATGATAGATATGAATAATTTACCAGCGATAATTGAAATGAATCTTCCGATATTGTCTATCACCTGCTAAATTACAAAGCAAATCGTAAATAGTTCAAGTATGATAAGGAAGAGCATCGATCGGACCATCTTCCTGAGACATTAAAAATAAAAAATTCACAAGGAATGACATTTTAAGGATTAAAATTTCACGTAAAGTCTGATTTCCTGTCAATGGAAGGAACATATCCAATTAAAGACGTACTTCCAAATGTCAGTGGCACCATTGGACATAAAGATCAATTCCAAGATGTAGCCGATGTTTATTTCCATAACAAGCCAGCGAACATGATTGAGCCATTTAAAACATGCTACATTCGCGACCTTGGCAATTTGATGCTCTCATGCTCTCAGGGTCAAGGCAGATTTCCTCCAAATGTCCTTAGAGGTCAGAGGAAGCATTGTACAATGCTGAACCTCATCTGTTCACCCAGTGCTAACAACACATCTTAAAACAATAACAAAATCTGTATTTAACACAATTCATTGCACAACATTATAAATGTTTTTTTGGTTTTTTTAAATGCACTCGGAAACCGAAATGTTCCATAGCATGTCAATAGGTGATCGCTGTGTACTTTTGTCCATAAATATGACAGAATTTATGGGAAAATATCCATAACCTTCAGTCAGTCCTCGGCGGAATCAACACTTTTACCAACACCACTTAATACAGACACCAAAGAAAGAATTCCTTCAGTCAGAGCGCGACAATAATTTCTTTGACCAGGTCATTTGTGGTCATTTGAAATTGACTGCGGACACAGAAAATCACTTTCATTCGCTGGCTGGGTAGCAGATAGCCTGTTCGTCTATAATCAACTGTGGTAAATCCATTCATCTATTCGAGTCAATTCCAGCAAAATAATGGTAATTGCAACATTTCCTTGCAACATTTCCTTGCAGCAATGGTCTAGAGGTGACCAAGTAACTACTTTGGGAGACCAGGATATTTACGAAGGTGTCAGGAATGGATACTATCGAGTCTGGTCGTCATAAACAAGGTTCAATACGCAATGATATTATGTCGTAGTCACTAATTTTACCTTCAGCAACTTTTCCTAGATCAATCTATATGAGTTCATATTATTATTATTATCATTAAAATGTTGCACATATAATATTATATCATCATATGTACGTATTTATAACTACTGTGTTCAGTTAATCACCAATTACTGACTTTTGACATCCCATTCTAAATGAATTTTATCAATCTAACCGTACATAGACTAACCAATAGACCACTGAATTAATTATGAGGAAAGCAAAAACCCAGACATAGACTTATTAAAGAGATTGTGTCCGCAGACACATTGACATTTCATCGGCCATCTTAATTTGCCATTGGGTCGAGAGTAGGAGGGAAACGTAATTGACGAGAAATTGACGAGAAATGGACAAGAAATGGACGCATGTATATTACAACCTTTTCATCATGCAGAGTGCAGCTTAGGGCTATGTCTAGTGGTCAATGAACAATTATACGTAATTGCAGGTGTCGTGGAACACATAACCCAGTAGATAACCCTAGGCTGGGAAGCTTTCACCAATAAGTTGACAATAAGTTGACCCCCATACTTAATTAGTGCCTCGCATTCAAACGCTGTATTACGATAAATGTCAGATTGGTTATCAATAATACATTCATACTGATGCAAATCAATGATACGTAGATGAAGAATGCGACAAGATCAAAGTGAGTTGGTTTTAGGTTCGAACGTTTCAACAATTATCAGAAAATGAATGAATCACTCATTACACTGTTCCATGCTCGTGAGCTTTCTAAAGACATGTTTGCTTGTTTTCTGTTGAAAATACAATTAAATGTACTTTTTATTACATGTACAAGCTAAAATTAATGTGTCAATATTGCCTAATGCAAAGAAGAGATAATTCATCTGTGAAGTGCTATAGATTGTTTTGGGGATGAAAACTTGAAATTCTACAAGCTATTAGCATAATGAAGATGTATACCTTTAAGCTTGTAATAACTTACTCCAGGTAAGAAGATAAAGTTAACTTCTTCCCTGAATAAAGCACGACAGTATTGTCCTACTAGGAATATATAGTTTCATGAAGGAAAAGGTCAAAGTTTATAAATATGCTCAGAAGAATAACCCAATAGTGATGTTTCATTCCATTCCTGCAATAAATACGAACAATTTCAACTAGCTGGGTCACGCCGACATGCAAACCTCCCGGACATTTAAAACTAGATTCCCACCAGTTACATCGATTATTCTGTGTGAATTAATACAAAAATAACTATGATGTTATTTATCACCTGCTTCAAATTTAAATTACAAGGATCAATATTTTTACTATTTGACAAGAACATTATTTGAATATAAATTTTAATGAACATCGTAAAAATGTAATTTGGCAAAAATTTTATTTTCATATATACAAAATTTGAAATATTGCTTCATATCCACTTTTCTACAAATTCAGTGAACACTATTTACGAAAAAAGGAATGTCCAAATTATCACATGACAGTCAAACATTCTTGTGCCTCGGTTTGATCATTGGTCATTAGTTGTTCATATATCAATTATTACTTTTTTCTGTTCAGTAAACTTGAGGAAAGAAAATAACATTATTAATCAAAATTATTATAGAAACAGAATAAGGTAGCATTGCATTAAAGTAAATGAAATTAAAGACATATTTCCATTCCACCTCTTGGCATTTAACTGCTCCACCATGTAACATTGCACAATATGTTCCAACCCTTGGGGATATTACCACAAAGTTCAAATGTTCAAAACCAGACTGTCAAAATATAT
The DNA here is from genome assembly GCA_032361325.1 of Lepetodrilus fucensis. Lineage (NCBI taxonomy): Eukaryota > Metazoa > Mollusca > Gastropoda > Lepetellida > Lepetodrilidae > Lepetodrilus > Lepetodrilus fucensis. Next base: position 12,744 of record JAUTBV010110916.1, read on the forward strand.
CAGAAAGTGTCAATTAAATAACATTGACAGATACTGATAATGCCATCACGTGTATCAAAAGCACGAAATGCTCAACTGCTTTTAAGAAAAAAAGCATCCACCATTAAAAGAATCATCTTAATTTACTTTTGTTCCTTCCTTGCACCTCGACACAAGGTGAAGAGTAATTAAATATCAAAGTGCTTGTCATAACTGCGAATTAGACCCGGCATAAATGGACATAGACCAATACTCTCGTAACAGCATATCCATTTTGTCCTGACAGTGTTATTAGTATGAATGGAAACATGACATAAAAAATAAGAGGCTGTTTCTAGTGTAAAGTAGATTTCATGGAATTCCTTGATCAGCTCTCAGCAGAGAAGGAGTTTTTTTGCCCTACATTTCAATAGAGGTTGTCACAGATGGTCTTCCATGTTGTCTGTAAAAGTACTGGTTGGATTTATATTTCTAAGGCAGAATCACTCTATTGAAATAATGAAAAATTGAACACGCCATAAAAAAACACATTGATAGATATTTAACGACAATCCAAAATCACGCAATAAAGTGTTTACAAGGACTTTTCTCAGACTTTACATTTTGCCAACAATAGCTCTGACATTTGTGAAAATTGTTTTATCTCCGTATAAAACTCAGAATGAACACGCTAAAACCAAAACTCAGCACACCTGGATGTGGAATGTATTGTTACCATTCCGCATCTTTAACCAATTTTCTCTGTGACAAATATCCGCAATTTCCGAGATTCAAGGAAATCTGCTCCTTTCCGACAGACCCGGCCGGAGATATTAACCATCTGGCAACGAGACTTGCACGTTGGGGATCTCTTTGATTAGCTCGTACATCGCAGTCGGTGTCATGCTTCCAGTAGTCAATGTCTCTGCTACATTTGCATTATCAGATTAACAGTTGGCTTCCTCGAACTCGTCCTTGTCGGTCTGTCACATACATTTTGCTTATCAAAATTGCTAAATCGCTTCTGTCCCATAACTTATCATAACAAGAGGCTGTAATCTTTGCTCATTGTGGAATACAAACTGGGATTTGTTTATTTTGAAATGAATGTAATGTGGCGGGGGTTTCCTGTCGGGGACCGAGACAGGAGATTATTAGCTGTAGTGTTCGGATGCCGGAGTGTTCAGATGTGATAGGGGAGATAACTCTATTGATGCTGTATGTAGCCAGGTGGCTTGCATGTGTGGGGATTGAATCCAGCTGTAACTGTGAATCAAATAATGTAAAAAGCTATTAATGGCTAATGGGATTGTTTGACCAAGATAGGAAGTACATATGTATATACCGGTAGACGATGATCAGGTAAAATGTACACATACAAAAAAAATCAAAAAATCTTTCCTTTCTATCCACACATTAAATATTTTAAAACAAGTTCTTTGTAAAAAGAGATATTATATTATTTTTAAACCACATACATGTATATATATAGAGGATCTAACATGAGTGGTCATTCAATACCAAATTTATTAAACGAATTGGTGAAACTGATATTGTGCGAGGCTTTGCCGAGCACAATATCAGTTTTACCGACGAGTTTAATAAATTCAGTATT
>JAUTBV010110927.1:0-14307 GCA_032361325.1 Lepetodrilus fucensis
TGAATGCTGATTCATGTGCATGTGTTCCATATGCGTGATGCATACCTATATCCAATCAGACCTACATATACTTACATCCATTCCTGATGTAAACTCTGATGTCAGACAGTTGATAGAAATCACCCAGGTCCACTGTCCAGTCTGAAGGACTTCCAGCAGCGTGAAAACAGGTTCTCGCCTCTCCCTTGATATCATTGTCTCCATCCACTGCTTTCCAGGCGTACCAATAACTATGCACTCCTAATGTGGTGGATGCAGTCTTGTGGTAAGCAATATTTTCTGTAAGTACAAGTGGAATTGTATTATAGACAAGAAGTTCCATCTCAATGTATTACTCGAAAGTATCACTAAGAATGTACGTGTACAAGAAGTGTCTACAATGCAGTGTTAATATATTCTACATTAGATCTACTAGCCATTAGCAACATCGATTATATAATTTATAGATGTTACCAGATTGATTTTGTATGTGATATTTTAATTTATTTCAGTTTAAGCTGATACATGTAGTACTCTGGACAATATTCATACGTGCCATTACAACCGCAATTAATTTTTCAGCACGATCATAATGTCTTGGTGATAGTCTATTAGTATTATTATTATGTACATGTATTCAACACATTACAATTTGAATGTTAGCATATCTCAATCACTGAACACGATGACTTCAAGGAATGAACTTGTTCAGGAATTAATTGGAGGAACTAGTGTTATGAGAACATATACCCCTCTTCCGGTCTCGTTGCCATGGTTTCGTTTGTTCTAAATGTACGTGTATATCTGGATACACGTACCCTTTTTCAGAGAAAGTGTACGTCATATCACAAATGAAGATATACTTTGTCAAAGCATTAATTGGTTCATTTCGGAGAAAGTGTACGAATATCGGAAATACAAGTACACTTTCCCGTCATCGAGTTGTGCCATTTCCACACTGTGCTGAAACAGAACGCAATTATGCCACCTGTACTATTATTTTACTATTTATCATGTCTCTTTATCTCAAATAAATATGTTGTTTACATTAAAATGAACATGCTAACCTAAAGCAGTATTATAGCCTTCCAGATACTGATGATGATTTTCCACATAATTATCAAACAAAAACGTGCCATAATGACCCCACATGGAACCTATCATTCAAATGTGTAATGGCGGAGGCATATGGGGTTCTACGAATTGAAAGTTGACGTGCAGAACAATAGTTTACATCACGTGTAGACCAATAATGTCAAAGATTACCCAGAGCATACACAGGAAACAGCCTTGTATGACCCACAATACAGATCACTTCTAATTGTAACAGGATTTATGTTATCATAAGGCATCTCGTCCTAGTATATGTGTGTAACTTACCTGCATCAACATACGGCCACACCAGATACAAGCCACAGAACAACACAGTTATAGTCCTCCTCCACGTCATTACAACACACTAGGAAGTAGACGATTACTGGATGTGCTAATGATCATGAGCGAGAGTTTGCTTGGACTACACACAGTTTGTAATGTTCTACTGGTTAAAACACCTCATGTACATACTTGCCATTAATACTGCATATGTTGATACACCAAACGAACATGTATATTTGTATGTATGCAACTGCAGCATGCTAGCAAATTTGCCATTCAACTATTTCAAAATAGTGCTATATATTCAAACTGAAGGTAGTGCTTCCTGGTCTACGACTGGGTGAGCAATGTTTCATCTATATACATTATTCAGTCAATACTCTCTATGCAAAAGTATATTCCATAGAACGAAACGACGTATCCACTAAGAGACCATAACGCTCCCTTTGCCGATAGCTAATACATTGCAAAGAGAGCGCTATGATATCTTAGCGGATAGGATAGCTTTGTGAAAGGATACCCTGAACGACGATTACTATGCATGTACATTTATATTGCCGTGATGTAAAACTGTCCAGTGGTAGAACCGGTTACGCATGTGTAATATATGGATATGTCGTGTGCATAACTCTGAAATGCACGTTTACTTACGATTGTATTGCCCTTGGAAAGTGCACGTTGAGTTGGTCAGCGTGACTGTTGCAAGTCTACTACATGTAACAGGGGACAGAAAAAAACTATCATAAGACCATGTTTATTGATATACATGATCATGCATACAAGTGCATACATGCACACATATATGTCGCCATACAGGGCATATAATACAATGCATGGATCTCTCCATCCTCGAAAACACAGGCCATTACGACTACACTAATCTCCGTCAAATACCATGGGATCACTGTTTATATAGAATTCCGTTTTCGACTACATTCATTCATTATTGTTCACACGCAAGATAATATTCATGCTAGGAATTTAAATATGACCTTGCGTCCCCTCAATACTGACCTAACTATGATGTAGGCAATTAATCGTGGTGTTTACGAAATAAATATGATACTAGTATCCTAAGGTAGCCATATCACAAATAGTCATATTCTTGATATACGTGTGCACATGTCCATACTCTTAATTGAAATAGGTTGCTTAGTTATAAAACCAATAGTCATGAACACAACACTGAACAATACATCTTCATTATGTAAATGATGGTTTAATTGTAAAACTGTAATTGTTTCATGAACAAAACAATCTACTTATAATAATAGTAATATTAGGCATGCTCTATGCACCACAGTATTATCCCCGGTCAATGGCTCAGTGTACACTCAGTATTCATTCTCAGCTCCCTGGGGAGTATACAACCCAAGCTGCCGTTTCCAGCGCTACAATGTTATCATTTCATCCTTCCGGGTACCCATTCTCTGCTGGGTGAACAGAGGCATCTCGAACTAAGCCACTTGTCTAAGGTGACACCACAAGTGTTTCAACTTTGTCTATGTTCCCCTGATGATGACGTCATATGGACTTATTTCCGCTCTCGTGTTAGGATCAGTCATACTGTAGTCGTTGTTATAAGTATAACGATCATAATCATGTGTTGAGGCCAGATCAATGACCAGATTATTGGTCGCATTATTCACTAACTCGTTCCTTGAGCGTGATCTGAAATTTGAATGTTACCGAAAACACACACACACACAACACACACACACACACACACACACACACACACACACACACACACACACACACACAGAAACACATATACATAACGACATACCGACGAAAGCACAGATTGCGCCAGAAACACGATCTAGACCGTGTGGACGTTCTGTTTGTAAAGGAAACATTGAATATCAAAATTTGATCAGGTTGTGCAGCCCAACTACGTTCCTTCTAGGCCGAGAAGCTCTGACCGTCATAGTACAGCTTGACTCTGTCTTGACGGCAGAGGGTAGCCTCCATCAAAACCTAGGGGCGCGAAATTTGCTTAGTCCGCTAGCGGTGTAGCTGAAAGATATGGCATGCATTCGCGTACAAGTTGGTATCGTTTGATAGAGTGTCCGTTTATCTATCTAAAATGCACTTACTTCTAACTTTTTAACGTAGGATAAAGACGGATTGGACTCCAGACCTGCGTTTCACGAAAGGGGTGTACATTTACGCCGGACATATATCAGGACGTAAAGCACGGAGTACATGTAAATATACGCCCCGTTCGTGAAACGCAGGCCAGAAGACGACGTGGAATCATGATAAGGGAGGAACTACAACTTTTAGGTGTTTTTTATTTTTTATTTATTTCTTGAAGTGGACAGATCTATGCTTAATTTATAGAAAACCGGTTATCCGGGGATAATACTGAATGCTCCGTATACATCCCTTCCTGGTGTAAACTCTGATGTCGGACAGTTGATAGAAATCACCTAGGTTCACTGTCCAGTCTGAAGGACTTCCACCAGCGTGAAAACAGGTTCTCCACCCTCCCCTGATATCAGTGTCTCCATCCACTGCTTTGCTGGTGTACCAAGACTTTAACTCTCCTGACGTGGTGGATGTACTCTTTTGGTACGCAATATCTTCTGTATAAACGTAAACATTAAATATCTGTAATGAGTCTAATGACCATGGAGTTATATTTAAACTACATCACTAATTAGAAAAACATGATTAACTTTGCTGATTAAACTGGAATCAGACGTGGTGGGACAGATGTACTTATGATCACATCTAATGTTATTATATCGAACATACCATATTGTTCACATCACAACGATAACCATAGCCTGCATAGGCGTAGCTTCATATACACAGTTCATTCTTATTCTATCACTTTTTTTAAATACATGAATTATAATTACCTTATTTTTCATTTGTATTTAATTATTTACGCCAATGCTACATTATAATATCATCCCATGTCTAGTTTCGGAAATAATGTGAACATTGGTGAAGGAATAGTAGGCTAATAATCGTAGTACATGCCGATACCATTGTTTTATTTGCTGAAAAATGAAGATCTCAACAGATCAATCATAACTGTCAACACGTTACAAATAACTCGTGTCAAGTCTAAAATAATTGATTTCAGAGGAAGGTCTGCGCTTAGAACTTCAAGTGTGGAAATGTGCTACTCGCAGTATGTGAAACATTCCCTCTGTGAAACTAAAACTAGCTAGGACATTTTTATAACAGAACATACATGTTAAAGTATACAGATGGCTAGTAAAGTCGGTAAGCAGAGCTCTAGGACTTTTAATGTCTAAATGTAATTGTTGTGACTTGCATTTTTATGTTTATCTAAAACTTCATGATACTATGGTATGAACCGGCAAGATTGGGGATTGACTATACCATAATGTCACACTATAGCTATACGTGTGCCATATTAAGTATAATGAAGTTGATGTATACATATTAAGAAAAAGATCAGGAAAACGTATTATTTTAGGCAATAACTAGGCGCCCAACCAGTATAGATAGATATATTGAACCATTGACTAATGATGTTTACTTTTGGAAAGACAATTAGTGATATAGTTATAGTACTCACCTGCATCTATGTACGCCTTAGGTCACACCAGACACAGAACACAGCTATAGTCCCCGCCATTGCAACGGAGCAGGAAGTAAATATACCCCGGGTTTACAGAAATGCAATGCCAGTATAGTAAATACATATGAGTAATCATGGCATTATTTAACAGACGTTTCCCGCAGACAACAGCATATTCGCTCTTATTTGTCTGTCTGTGTGCGTATGTGTGTGCATGTGTGAGCATCTACACGTACGTATACATGTGCGTGCGTATATGTATGCGTGTGTGTACAGGTATGTGTATGTACATGTATTATGCACATGTAGTTTGTAATATTGCATGTATACGTCCGGCATATACTTTCCATCTATTGTAGTGCAAGCTGATAAAGCACATTAATCTTCATACAACGTATAACATGGAACATACCTAAAAACATACTATATTATATTTGCTGAAATAAGAAAGATATCCCGGTTTACACCATTGTAATTATATTTGTCATCTAGTCAATGCCACCTTCATGTACTTGTGTACTATCTTAATGTTTGTAATAGTTTCCGTGTACGTCGTGTTGTTTCCAGAAGTAGTGGTCCGGGACATCGTTTCTCGAAGCTCTCATATCAACTATGAGACCACGACGCTCATGTATAAGAGAGGTCTCCGAGAGGCTTTAATATTATAAGTACTAATATGGTATCGGTATGGCTGGTATTCTCGTCTATTCAATCTCTATAGGACAATACATCATGTGCTATACGATTGAACGGTATGTTGACACCATTCTTCGATGTTAATATTGGAGTTAAGCAGGGGTGTATATTATCTCCAAACCTGTTCTCCATCTATGTGAGCGACTTGGCAATTGAACTTGGTTATCTCACAGTCCTCAAATTTGATGTACTCGCTTAAACATAGAGAGTCACATAAAGTTTCAAAGAACTTATTTATTTGCATGATAAGGCTTCTACAATATATCAATTGGTGTTTAATAATGTCACTGCATACATCATCTGTGTTATTGGCAGTATTCCTAATTTTACTAAATCATACAATGGTTTAATGTCAATCCATACATTTCACACAAGTACAACAGTATGTTGGGTACCAGTCGCTCGTGAATGAAATGGAATCGGTCAAGTTTGATATTCTGTGTGGTAACGGAGATACGTCGGTATATGGTTAGAATGTGAATAAATGATGGTATATGGTATATGGTTAGAATGTGAGTAAATGATGCGCTATAGCAGTGTATATATGGTGTCTATCATATATTGTATCATGTAGAGATTTCCGCGCTGTTCAGATGACAATGGACTTCATTTACCTCTTCTTTGTCAACGAAAATCGCTGTAATTTGATTACTATATAGTTCTTTAATATTAAATACATGTCATTCATTTATTTTGGTTGCTGAATCAGTTAGCCTCGCATCTTTAACTCGTCATGGTAAATCTAATAACTGCTTCCGGTGTTTATATTCTGATTCATCCATTCATTATGTACATTGTTCATGTGCAAGACAATATCCATGCTAGGAACTTCAATATGACCGAGCGTCCATTATTGTAGTTAACACTGACCTGAACATATGCTAGGAGAATAATTTAGGTAATTAATCGTGGTGTTTCCAGGCACTTGCATGATGTCCTCATGATATGATAACTATTATACACTACTCATAGTGCTTTTTATAGAGACAATATTTATTAACGTCTCGCCAATGTACTTATTAAAATAAATATATACATGTTATATGATGTAGATAAAATAACAAATAACAACAAGTACATTGCCACGCATATATCAGTTATGAGAGATGATAATATATACACAAAATATATTGAGAATAGTTATAAGTAAAATACCACTATATGCATGTAAATATAACATACTAGTATATATAGGATCTCCACCGCGTGTCTTTTGATACCAATGTTATCCTACGAGTTGATAAAAGTATCCAAAATCCGAGGCGTTGCCGAGGATGTTTGATAATTTTATCAACGAGTAGGATAACATTGGTATCAAAAGACACGAGGTGGATATTATATGTATCACCCAATAATGTAACTAAAGTAATATGCTCAAATGTAAGTTACTGAACAGACGTCTTCACCTGCACCTGCTATGGTGACAACTGATACAAAGCATGGAAGCGATCAGCTGTCGATTGGCTGGCAACAGCTGATGTGTGACAAGACTGACCAATCAAGACAATTTTGAAGCAATATCTCCTAATAGATATCGCTTGGTATTCTACATGCGATATCTCATGTGGGACCCAATATTGGGTGATAAATTGCCTTCGTAAAATAAACCAATTACATATTTCGTTACTTTGGAGAATAAAACACGTTGACTTCTAAAGTATGGGTTGACTTGCAATCAATGAGTATACAGAATGTTTGTATATATTTGGCAGGTTAAAAGTGCATGTGTTTCGTCTTATAGTTCTTTCTTACATTGAAACTAACATACATGTACAAATGTTCAAGGTGGTAATTGAAATATGATGCTTTGTAACCAATAGTTACATTGTGTAAATGATTGTACCATTATGTCTAAACTTTCAGTTGTTTCATGAACCAACACTCTACTTATTCGAGGTTGCACTGATGACGTCATATGGACTTATTTCCGCTCTCGTGCTAGGATCAATCATATTGTAGTCGTTGTTATAAGTATGACGATCAGTGTCCTGAGTTGGGGCCAGATCAATGGCGTCCAGCTCGATGGGCGACTTCTTATTGGTCGTACTATTCTCTAACTCGTTCCTTGGAAGTAATCTGAAATACGATCGATTGACAAACTGTTCATTAGTACATTACATTGTAATCGCTATATCTATTGTGGATGCATGCCATTAAATTAGCTAACACAAATATTCAAATAAAAAATATCAACATTGAAGAAAATTAAAAATACATTACTTACCTCTTCTTTTCCCGCAAGTATATAAGAACAGATATGATTGAAGTAGCAATAACGCCAACCACAACACCAACGACAGCACCGATGATACCGGAAACAGCGTCTAGACCGCGGGGAAGTACTGAATCACAATGAAACATATATTGAAACTTGGTAGGTACAACTCCACTTACGTTATCAAGATAAGACAACGATCGACCCATGAGGAATCTTCCATCTACAGTATTTTCGCTGCCGTACAATTTACTCAGACCTTCTACCTAGCATTCACAAGCATTATCACTTAACTGTATAGTCCAGATGTGCAAGTAGTCGCATATAAACCTACCTTGTGCACACTGAGGTCCCGTCCATCCGTCCTGACATCCACCAGAACAGACGCCATCTTTAGGACAGTCAAGCTGGTTCTGCAGACAATGTCTGTTGCCACAACACATGGAGCAGCCAGGACCAAAGGTACCCCTGGTACATTCTACAAACACAGTATGGCAACAAGCATTTAATTTTGCAATACAGAAAGCCTTGAACGTATACGTTATTAATATTACTTGACCAGGTCTGTTTCATAGACGTGGGTAGAATTGTAGTCCGGGTCTAAATTATGGCCAGGGCCAGGACACACATTTGCATTTCAGAGCATGAATTATACAAATAAAACAACGACACGTGCCTTCCAGACAATCTGTTCCAATCCAACCAGGAGCGCAGCCAAGGTCACAGGTTCCTGTCACGTGATGACAAGTCGTCGTTCCCTCACAGTGACGTTCTTTACATGACTGTCCACAGTTAACCCCATATGTTCCATCGATGCATTCTATAATAATAGAAGTGTTATATTGTGGTATACGTTTTCATCAATATATTCGGTACATAGTGTATAGTTGAATAACCGGTTTCAATATAAGTTACAATTTGTACAAGAGATAATACATGACAGTTGTACATGTATACAATATCGGTATTATATTCAAATAGAAAGTACTAGTATTTGGTGTTCTAATAAGTGCATCTGTCTTACTTGTAGAATAGTCTCTGTCTGTCCACCCAGGGACGCACCCAGTGTCACATGACCCGGTGATACGGTCACATGACGACTGTTTATTAACACACTTCCGTTCACTGCAGAGCTTGTTGCAGTTAGTTCCATAACGAGTGCCAGCACACGCTGGAATAAAGAGCAGACCATGCAGTGTCAAATACTACATGTTTCCATTAGTCGCTTTAAAATACGCTATCTCTATAAATTGACAGCTAGTAGTAATGAGAAACAGTACCTGTCTTACAGTCTGTCTCAGTCCAACCAGCTCTGCATCCAGAGTCACATGACCCGGTCACGTGATCACAAGTTGAGGTCCCTGCACAGTTCCTCTGGTCACAGATATGTTTACATCCAAGTCCGTATTTAGCCCTCGTACATTCTGTGAGGTAACCAAAGACAATTAAATATGAAATAAATAGTTAAAAATATTATTGGCTATACAAATTAGTAAATATACTTTACACAAAAAAGGCATTTGAATATACGTATAATTCCGTTTAAAGGACAACTCCGCCGTAAAATATATCTACAGCCTAGATTACTATCCGTGTGGATTTTACGTTTATTGCAACATACATGTTTACTACAGACTTCTAATAGTAAAAGTGTTACATGCAATGATGAGTAAGGATGAGATCATTTGATTATCCCACATGAATCATTTAACATGCATAGTTAATCGTGTGCGTATTGTACACATGGTTTACAGTACACTAGTGTTGGGATTAATATGGATTATAACGATAAATAGGATGCAAGCAATGCAGTCGGAACCGTTATACCACTGACAGCATCATCACTCCAATGTCCATAGAAGCCAGTGTACTGTTCAGATGCAGTAACTACACTGGAACTTCACAGTATACCGTGCATTTATCTACCACCCTGTATTTGTCAGTATCAGCCGGTGAGCACATGTCTACTACAACTTTTAGCATAATGTGTTACAGACTTGAACATAATCATGAGATAATTACTCTTAAAAGCTGGTACAAGTTCAATTATATAAGTTTGTGAAATACAAGATACCTACTTCCTGTGCAGTCATCCTCCCTCCAGCCAGCTCGACATCCACCTGGACAATTTCCAGTCTTGTGATCACAGGTTGCAGTCTCATTCAGACAGTTACGGTTAGAACATGTCTTGTTACAGTTGACCCCATACTCAGATCCTTTGGTACATCCTGGAAGTTGGAACACAGACAACTAAGATTACTATAATTTATTAACGAGACAGGCCTCTATTTAATGCAGGCTTCTATTGAAGACGGGCCTTTAATAATTTCGCACCACTCCTGTTCAATGATGTATGGTATATACAGATTACTTTCGGTAGGTGTGTACATTGTACTGGTATTAATTTGTTGCATGGCCAGATTTAAAACTTGATACAGTTCCAAAATATATTTCCCATGAAGGTCAATCTACCTAAATGTCTTGGTAACAATGACAATACATATTTCAATTAGATCTATCTTTTTTTCAACGCCATTCTATGATATACAAACAAGGGTTAGTTAGAAGGTAAAAGTGTGCCATTTGGTGACCATGATTATTTCTATTCATGTTTAATCCATACTAAGAAATAGTCTCGTCAAGATTCCCGCTGTGGTGTAAAGCAATAATTCACTCACTATCACACTCAAGTAATCGTCATTGCTATGATGTAGTGTATAAGAAAGATAAATGGCGATAATCCCCTCACCAACAGCACAGTTGTCTCTCTTCCAGCCAGGTCTGCAGTCCCCTGGACACTTCCCACTTGTTCTGTCACATGGTCCTGACTGACAGTGGCAAAAATGTGTACAGTCTATGCCATAGGTGCCAGTACTACACACTGGAACATGTCAGTGATAATACATCTGTCAATACAATACATACAGTATACACATAATGATATGCATCTCTGTCTATCTTTTTCGCTAGCGAAGCTACAACCCTATTGGCTATCAGATAGTGCCGTGGCTCTAGTGAGTTGTTTATTTATATATTTTTTAATTGGTGTTTAAAGTCGTTTTCTAGAATCTCTCACTAATATCACGACTTGTCAGTTTAGGGCAGGAGGAAACCCGCAACATCCGTAGCGATGAATGTTGCAGTAAACTTGCGAGCACCGGCTGGTACTGATAAGACCAAGGATGATAACTGCATTGCCACTCTACAGTCAGTGCATCCTATTAATATCGCATCAGAAAGGTAACCTTCGCGAACATTGATGCCGGGCCCCCGGGATGGGATTTGAACCTGGAACCTTTGGCTCCGAAGTCCAACGTCCTACCACTGCGCTACAGGTTCAATTGCACACATTGCAGCATCCTAGGTATTGTAGTCTTTGATATATCACTTGATGAAAATGCACTGTTCACCAAAATATGGACCAACATTACACATGGAATATACGTTGTAAAACATTTATTAAATAAGATGCATATCCCATATTCGGGAAACCTTATAACCATAGAACTGACAATGGATCCTGCTAATTGCAATATTTTAGTCATTGTAGTTATTGAAATATCGTCTCATGAAAATGCATTTTTCAGCAGTGGGCTGACTACAACAGCACATGGAGTTTATTTTAACACGTTTTACAATATTTATTAAATGAGATGTATGGCCCATATTCCAGAAACCTAATAACCGTAGACCTGACATTGGATCCTGCTAATTTCAACATTTTAGTCATGTCATGAAAATGCACTTTTCATTAAAATGTGAAATATTCATCAAAATATGGACCAGGGGGGCATATTCAGAGGCTGGTCACAGGGAGAAAGCCATTTCTGAACGTCCGATGTCACTACCTGAATGCCTATATACTTAGATATTGGTACCTCGTTTGTTTGAGTTCGAGGGTCTGGGCTGCCGGTCTATATGGAGTACTGGGGACTAAGTACATCAGGAAATAACAACTTTTGGGTAGATAAATCAAGCGTAATATAGTCTCAGATCGAAATTTGTTTGTCCATTATACAGGTCTATCAACTGTGGCATACGTTTAAAACTGCAATCGTAAAATATGTAAAATTGTAAACTATAGAAATTAGATGAACTACAATGTAAAATATGCAAAAGCATTTGCAAATATTGCTACATTTGTATTTAGAAGTTTCAATGACATATGTCTACTGAAATTACAGTACTTAATTGGCGTCATACTGATATTATCAACGTTATTGCAACTAGTAGAAACTATACCCGGTGTAAGGTTCCAATGTTAGTGAATATGGAGTTTAACGTCGCTGCGGGAATCTTTCACCCATTTGCGATGAGTAAGGTCCCAAACTATACCCTACCCGGGTGATATAAATGCGCACATTATTGTTATAAAGTTACCATTTATATGTACAAGATTTACATAGACATTTCGAAATGCATTATAAGTATTTACAAACATAGCTATCAAGGCTAAATGTTATACAAGATGGCAACATTTCAGTTGAAAATACATTACTTACCTCTGGTCCTGTTGACTGTAGAATTCCTCCCACACTTGGTCACGAGCTATAGGGGCCTGCTCCTTTCTAGCTGTACTTTCTGTCCGACGCACGCGCAGTTACACTTTGAGATGTTGATCCTTGGTAACTGCGGATGCGTCTGACAGAAAGTACAGACATTACAGCTAGAAAGGAGCAGGCCCCATGCCACCCCAAGCTTACCTGATTGAAGGCCACATCCTGGAGCTAGAGAAACAAAAGCCAGTCACTCAGCACCCATGACCTGGAGTCCAGCTTATTTTGTCCGAGTGTACCTATACCTCATGATGAACTGTAATCACCTAAACTTTGAGAACGTAGTGACCAATACAATTCTAATAAATGTCTTATCTTCGTCAATAAAACTGCTAAAATCTGTCAATATCTTTACCGATGCAAGGAAATCCCATTTTATAATACCCACATTTTTAAATTTCAGGGATTATACCCCCAGACCAAACTAACATTTCTTTCTACAGATACCAGAAAATCATATGTTGTTATTCCTACACTTTAAAATAAATCGGGATCATGCCATTCAAACACCACTGGATAACATCGCAACAAATACATAACTATAATAGTAGCACAGACCGCACAGACCATCGACATGAGCTATTCATACCTATTTGATATATGCATCTTAATACATTAATATTAACATTTATATCCCTCTTCCGGTCTCGTTGTCATGGTTTCTTTTGTTCTAAGTGTACTTGTATATATCCGGATACAACTATACTTTCTCAGAGAAAGTGTACTAATATCAGAAATTAATATACACTTTTTTAAAGCATTAATTCGTTCATTTCGGAGGAAGTGTACGAATATCGGAAATACACGTACACTTTCCCTAAAATTTTAACAGGTAGTTACTTTTGGTTATTAGGCTAGGCTACATGGGAAATAAAAATGAGGTGCTCTAGGGATCTTTGCAGTTCCAGTGGTGTCTAGTTTGTATTAAGGCCTGATTTGAAAAACAAACAATTATATTATATATTGACGTATTAAGTTTCTTTACTTATGGACTGAAATTTAGCATGTCACCGATTAATAGATTAATAGTCGACTACCGACACCAACTAGTCGACTGCCACTTTTCAATAGTTGTCCTGGCCCTAATATCTACATTTGAAATATAATGTAAATAACATGATACAATCAACATGTAGTGGAATGTACTATAGAAGAATGCATGCTAATTGTTGCATATCCATAGACCATTCATACATACATCTACTCCCATCGATTAACTCGTAACCAGCTGATAGTTCAAATCGTGTAATTTGCATACTCATTATTTAGTGATCAGATCTAACGCCAGCTGGATGAATGAATGAATATATTCAATCTGCTAAGCATAGTCGTAGTTCTACCGCAGAAAATAAATGGCGGGAATCACAACTGGAAATTGACAGACACATTTTCCAATCGTCCAGGAATCACTGCGTCTCACTGGTGAGAAAAGACAAAACTGATAACATCAATATGTCATTAGATTTAATACACACTGGTATTAACAATGGCAATTGCCACTATTTCCCCACTAATGTACAGACTTATAACTGTGTTATATGTTTGTGCCTTATCTCTGACAATAGGTAAACAAGTGCCTTCTATCATATATTATATGTACATGCTTCTAGTAGGCCCTTACTGTAGAATGGTGACGGGCCCTCATGTTTGCCAATGTCAACTGTTGATTACCAAATCTATCTCGTAATTCTACGGTCATCTAAGTTTTGATCTGGCAACCAAATAGTCAATTAAAAGTAGCATTACCGTGAGGATTCTACTATTTGCTTCAATAATCATCGTGATTTCTCACTGACACCGCTATGAAACTGCCTGGGTATTTCCGGTTATTGATTGAAATCCATATATATCCGGTATTTATAATATTGATTAAATAGTTGCTATGGATTACTATGTAATTGTAGAATATAGTTTGCGAC
>JAUTBV010110938.1:0-14306 GCA_032361325.1 Lepetodrilus fucensis
CAAATTGTTTGTAAAACTGATGTGGTAATATTTGTTCACTGAACCTTGGTTCATCATAAAAATCATCCAGCTCATTTTCTTCATGTAAATTTTCAAAACGGTAGATATAATTGTTTAGTTTCTGTTCTTCAAAATTATCCGTTTGCTTTTGCTCAAATGTTTGTCCACTCATTACTGAAAACATCGTCATCAGAATTAAAAAAGTTAGTAAATACATTTCATTGTGTTTCATAATTGTTTCTCTTTGTTTTATTGTTGCTTTAATAATTATATTTTTGTGCAAACCCCTTTCCCCTATATCGATAAAGGGGCTTGCTTATGTAGTTTTTTTTAGCTTCTTTTTTTTTCTCAAGTCTTGATACTTGATTCTCACATCTTGTATCTTCTTTTTATTTCATCAACATAAGTTTTTTTGTCTCTACAAAATTTCCCGCTTGCAGTCTATAAAAATATATTCCACTTGCAAGTTGGCTTGCATTAAAGTTTACTTCATAAGTTCCAGGGTTTTGTTTTTGGTTTACCAAGGTTGTTATTTCTTTGCCAAGTACGTCATAAACCTTTAGTGTTACAAACCCCTCCTCAGTCCTCCCCTTTAACAAATGGGAGGAAGCAATTTGGGGAATACTATATTCTATTTTTGTGCTTGGGTTAAATGGGTTTGGGTAGTTTTGGGATAAAGAGAATTTTGTTACAACATGAATGTTTTTTTCTGTAGAAGTTATTGAACCATTATAATAATAATATATCCTTTCTCCAGAAACATAGTTGTTTAAATAATACTTTACTGGGTTACCATTTTCTATTGGTATTATATAACCATATTCTTTAGGCAAGACAGATTTATAATCAGAACTTACCCATACTTCATCAACCCAAATTTTATTTATTTGTTCGGTTAAATTATTATTGCAATTGCCGAAACATTAATACAAACTATTAATAATTACAAAACATTAATACAAAACATTACTAATACAAAACATTAATACAACATGGGAAATGAGGAACACTTAGCTATTGTTGAATTCTTCTGGATTCAAATAAAACCAATAATATTTCTAGCGGTGGTATCTAGTATGGAATTTCAATCTATATCAACGAATCTCGAAATCTGAGTTGTCCATACTAAATAATGAAATGCATACAGAGTATAAAATATGTCAACACTATTAATGCAATTAATGTTCATATTCTTGTAGATTTCACTACGCTAGTGTTCATTGCATGACAGATATGACGCACGAGTCTTCGTGCAGTTGGTGGTCATGCCAGCATCAACCCTGATGTATATTTCAGTTGTAAATTACAACGTTTGATGGGTTAGATATGGTAATTGGCACTCGTGGTGCGAGACATGCCACCAAGCACTTTTCCCGTTTGATGTGATATTTAGAAATATGCATGTGCAAGTCATGCCGGTCCTTATTAAGCTCATCACGGGAGTAATCTATTTCACAAAACGGACATTCACTGCAAGTACAAGTATACTAATAAGCCAATTACCATCGTGATAGATTGCTGTCACGTTTACAAATTTGCATTTACAACGTGTGTAAATAGCTGTCAATTTCTTATTTTTTGTACTTGGAATTGAAATCAACCGCTAACCCACGCGAGCAAAGGTCAAGCCAGAGGCCACTGCTTTGATTTTGAGCTAGATTAGTTGATTGCTTGTTCAGAAAGTTTTAATTTGCCATAATCGCTACCCATTCCCTCTCTCAGTTTGCATACCATCGCCATTTCATGTAAAGAGTCCGTAAAGGAATCACTGCACATGCGCAGAAACCATTATGGCCGTATTTCCGCTACACGCAAGGCAAATGTTGTTTACGCAGCGACTGCTGAATTGAATTTCGTGCCATCGAAATTGCGGCAATCATTTTTCTTTTGACACAAGTAAATATTTGAAATCCTATCGGGTGATATCTCCCTGATTAGATGTAAGGGCTAAGGGGTTTGACATTTAGGCGCTCAAGCCTTTTGAATAGAAAGGGTGGACATAAAACGATTCTTTTACACCAAATACCTCGCAATGACCCTTTTGATGGTTTCCATATACTCAGCTTAGATATCAATTCTACAAAGACCAGTGGTATTGAGAAAATTATTTTTTGCGTTTTGATTTCAGATATGGCTCTCTGTTTCTCGTTTCGGACAGGCAGAAACGAATAGGTGGCTAATTTATCACTGTGACTCGGGCCGTCAGAGGAAACCCAGGTTGTCAGGTTGCTTCTCAGGCGCCTAGATACAATCGTCCGTGTTCACTTGGGCTGTTAGACCGTACCTTCACTTCACAGTGTGTGCAAATGTAAATCTAGCAGCTGACAGGACAAGTATACCCCACTGATAATGCCGGTCTCTGGACGTCTGTCTGTCCTTTACTTCGCGGCCTTGTAGACGGGTTGACTTATTACACCAGTCTCTGGAGCTCCATGCGCATCTACGCATTTTCGGAGCCACGGAACTTGGTCCATATTCCGACCGGGCGCTCCCGTTCCGGGATGTTCTTCCAGAGAAGTTCTATCTATCCGGGTCCCGGGGTTGAGGTAGGAAGTTCTTTATAGCATCCCTTTTCTTTCCCGCCATCCTTGACTCGATTTCCAGTAGGGTTTCTGAGTGACTTTGTCCATATCTCGTTGTATCTCATCGTGTGAGACGAGAGCCGGAAAATGGCTGCGTGCCGGGGTTTTGTTACGGACTATATCACTTTGGGGGTGCTTTAGCCTTTTAGAACATTTCTTCGGAAACTTATATGTTTATTAAATATTAGTGAAATAACCTATGAACCCAGTCGCATGGTGATTATATTTGAACACTGCTAACAGTGACTTAGGATTTTTCAGCAGATTTTGTTTGAATAAACGTCTTTCTTTACTCCGGTAACATCATATTAACACATATTGAAACCGACCACTGCCATTCAGCCTTGTTTAAACTTCACATACAATTCATAAACCCAGATTTGGTCACGGTTTTCGCTTATGAATAGTCAATTTCATACGCCAATGAGTTTGAATAAGTAAATATTTGATGGTGTAAAGCGATCGGGGGGATAGCCTGTCTGAGAAGCCGTAGACGGTTATTATAGTCAAGTGTCCCTTGCAATTTATAAACAATTGGTGTATGTTTCTATGATAATAAAGTTTTATTTTAAAAAATCGCACCCCCAGTTCAAATTGCCAAACTATTTCATATTGGAAATAGTTTATATTATTATGTTTTCAAACTATTTCTCATCAATTCGATTAGAATTATATTTATATGACTGGTACACTTTAACATGACTGAATTGTGAATTAGCTTCGATATTATTTATTGTGATATTTTAAACAAATTGTCGTAAGAATCTAAGATTAAATATTACCATTAAATATATTTTATACAGGATTTTAATTCCTAAATATACACAGACACAATAAAAAATATATTTATAGTACGAATAGTTACTGTTGAAAATCTAAATGAATATTGCATTATTTGCTGTAAATCCCTAGCGTTTCAATTCGTTATGATTTCCTGTTTATAAATTAACAAAACATTGTTTCAATTTTCCGAACCACAAGTGCAAATAATTTCATTATGTCGTTCGCCATAAACTTTAAATGTTTAGTCAGCCGTATTATACGATTAATACCAAACCCATTGAATTGAATTTAAATTTGAGTAAAATAATTATGAATTCCGTTTCCTACAAACCTTTCCAGGCACTTCAGAATAAACAGAGTAATTTTACATCGTATTTGTCGTATTTTATATATCACAAAAGTTCAGACCTTTAGCTAATAACAATTTTACAAAGTCTTCTTATGTTATCATATAACGAATATTCTAAAAAGACACATTTCGAAATTATGATAAGTTGGAATTTACACATGCACAGTTAGTTTATAGAATGCCAGCACTATGTTGCACTTTACTCTATCTCAATGGGTGGTTACGGGACAGATTAAAGTATGTATATGAGTAAATTAGAAAGTAGTCAAAAGGGCTTGGTTTCTAACATCTCTACGAAAATATCTACGAAGACCTGCTGAGTGGTAGAACATTAATATCCCATAATTATACCCACTGACGCAGGCCACGACATCACAGGTACAGTCAGCACATATACCCACTGACGCAGGCCACGACATCACAGGTACAGTCAGCACGAGACCTCAAACAACAATTCTTAGTTAACTTTTCAACATTTTACATAAAGCAATTCTAGGCGCGTAACTATACAAGTAGAACTGTTTATTTTTCAGTTACAAAAATGTTTGCGTGTATTTATTTTTAAACCAACATTTTTCAGTATATTCGATGACGCATGGTAATTATTTGATAAACTTGATAAACAAGTTTTAGTTTGTATTTATTTCATGTTTGTTGGTGTAGTAAACACATACGTATTTTTCTAAACAACCCAAAGAATGTCAGATCAGTTCTCTATATTGTTTCGTACCGAAATTGCCTCGAGTGCTTGTCATTAAAATATTTCAAATATGTTTCGCATTTATAAAATGATTTACTGATGTCTACAGCATGAACTTTTCTAGTGAATATTTTGAAATTTGTTCACCAAAAAAACATCCGCATAATAATTTGGGTACAAACTAAAGTCGAACATTGAAGAACGTAGATACCCGTAAATAAATAAATAAATTTAGAATGTAATTTACCCTGTTAGCACTATTTAAAAAAATATAATAATCTATTTGATATGAGGTGCATTCTAATTAATTTCACGTACGAGTCAATGCGGCAAATCAAAGACTATGTTTATCTCAACATTAAGTAACTGCACAATTTGAATACTAAGTAATATGTGATGAGAAATCGCTGTAAATATTTACTTTAAAGAATATTTTTAAGTGCTCAATTTTCTACTTTAAATTACACACACACACACACATACACACACACACACACACACACACACACACACACACACACACACACACACACACACACACACACACACACACACACATTCGTTCATATGTTATTCCTACTGAAACAAAATAGCGAAAAAGTGATTTAATTTTCCAAACTTGACACATCCTGATATTTTTATACAACAATATATTAATTATTTTATTTTCCTCACCCACGGATGATTGCACATAGGCCTACGGAAAACTTCACTTGATACATTTGATTATTTCGTAATTATTACAGTTGACTTACCTCTGTCAAATAAATTTAGATGTTATTTTTGTAAATATAATATTCAAACTTGATCTTCGACAATCGGGAGTAAAAAAAATTCAAATGCGATTGTTTGCATTCAGTCGATATATATTTTCTTTTCAGTCGATATATATTTTCTTTCAACATGATTGCGTTTATTAGCAAATAATACGGAATGACAACATACATTTATGTAAAGTTTTAACATATTTTCTTTTCATCGTGTCCACTGAGAGGTTATAAGATGTATTTTTTTTAAATGCAAAACTAAACGATACGATTTTACTGAGAAAATATGATTGTGTTCAAACGTTTATTTCAAAGTGTCACTGGTCCAAAAAGTTTGAGAAGCGATAGAAGTTAGCAATAACAGTTTCTGGAGAGTTTCTTCAAAGAAAAAAAAGATTCTTTCATTTGACAGCGGACTGGTTCTAAGAAACGTCCCCAGGGTGAGCATGAACAAAGAGTCTTTGAAGCAGAGATATCTTGTAGTAAGATTAGTAGAAATAATGTATTTTCTCCAACAACGTTCGTTCAGAAAATATCACTTCTTGTTGGTTTACAACACATCTTCCTGTAACCCCTCCCCTTCTTTCTCTCCAAACCAAAAACAATATTTAAAAAAGAAAATTAAAAGAATACCCACTAGATTCTACTTGCTCATAGTATAGACACACACGAACACACGCATAGACCATAAACCATTTTATTTATTGTATATGCACGTACATTAACGATGTTTAGTTTAGAAGCTGTTTGTTCATCGATTACCTTTCTCAGCTGACTACACTACCGAAACAATTCGAAGAGAGACATTACCTATACTATATTGATTGTTATATGTAGTTTTCATTGGAGCATTCCTTTCCCTACTCCACCAAAGTTACTAATGTTCACAATTATGAGCACTAAATATTGAATTGTGGCACGATACAAAAATCAACGGAACAGACTTGATGATATTATCCGTTATTGATACCTATTAAGCTTCGTGTACAAACAGAGTATATACTATATCGACTAGCCATGGGCAGAGAGGATGAAAGTACACTATTTGTATATCATCCTGCTTTGTATTATACTGGTACTATATTTATTTTGATTTAAACAATATTTATTCTCATGATTATACAACATACAAATAAGACACATCACAAGACATAAACATACATCATGAGAGGGGATTGACAAACAGGATTGTAATATCCTATATTAATGTCGCTCCCCATGAAACAAAAGGAATGAACCTAAGATTGAACACATTACAACATATCTATTGGAATTATCTGTAACACAGTAAATGCAAAAATGTAAGTGAGTCAAAACATGTGTACCAACTTATAAGTATCATAATTATATAGATAATGTATATACTATCTAAACGTTTAGATTGAGATATAGAAAGGAACCACTGAAGTCTTTGCAGTCAGAAATCTAGACTTGCTTTAACTTTCAACCAGTAATATCGTGCACATAATTATTAGGGCGACAGCAAAACCTGTGACACAGACTAGAACATAAATTATTCTACAGCACATGACTAACATACTTCCATGCAAAATTCATAAGTGTGTTTCACAGATTTAGCATGGAAACAGATGCCACAAACACTTTCAAGCGAATTCAAGAAGTCTTCACGCGTGTGCGAAACAGAACGGGATTTATAATTTGGTATACCAATTTCACAGTCGTATAATCCACGGATAAACTCTGTAGGTGATTGCCGTCGACGCGTCATAAGTCCACTTCATATGAACTGAGAAAGTGTATTCTGCATGGTATGAATTACTAATTAATTTCAAGGAGTCTTATTCAAAATTCAAAAATTCAGATATTAATACGTAACTGTGCTGTGCGCACCACATGGTGTGTTTACGACTTTACACTGCGATATTTGCCATGGTCACGTGTCATCCAAATGGTCTTCTGGGTGGAGGCACACCAAGTGTCGAATTTGTTTTGTCATTAATATTCCATTTTTTAGGAGGACTCTACTTTTAGGGGGCTTGAAAAATGGACTCTTATGACGAAATCCCGACACTGGGGAACACACATTCATCATTAGTAAGATTGATTGAACTATCGAGTATAGGAAATGTGTGTCAAGAGATATGAGACGGCCTCCTCTCCTCGCACCCCGCTCCCCAGGATTCTATGTGATTTAACAATTGCAGATGCATAGCTGTCAGGGAGCCAGATATGTTATTTGTACCGTGTGTCGAGGGATGCGAGATTTTCACGATCACACGCTACTTAACAAAGTTTACCAACTATTTATGAATACAAAACCAAATTACTGTTTTAAAATGCATTATAACACGTTGGTGCACGGACATTATTCACGAGTAGTTCCACCCGCGTACTTATTTTCATGAATATATTCAAAGAATATTAATCTGTAGTTTTTCTGGGAACCAAGGCAGTCTTGCGATAGTATTCGTAACCTAGAAAGACATTTCATCCATTGAATTTATCATTGATGTTTCACTTTCCGTCCATAATTTTGAAATTAGCATTCACCGCATTTATATATTACGTTAAATGATCTTGTGATATTAGACTTGATCACAGATGCTAAAGACACTAATCCAAACAAGGACAAATGGTAACAAAACAATATTACATTGTATTTTGTCTCTATGTTACTGAGATATTCTTTTCAGATTACCTGTTTTGGAATGACAACCCTGTACACATTCGTTTAAGTTAAAATTCAACTTTCGTATACTTTTCTCAAATTTAGTACTTTTTAAAATCAATTGTAACTCGAAGACCCGGAACTGAACACAGTGACAAAGTCAAATTTTACATGAACAAATCATGAAGTCCAATGGATTCTCATTAGGACAAAAACCCATCCAACTCCGCGTATGTTTGTCCATCTTTATAAAATCCGATTCCGTTTAAAGAAGAATCCACATATTTCATGTCAAAAGAGATCCCATAAAGGTTTTGTACAAAAGTCATCACTTCTCCAAGCACCAAGTCTAAGTTTAGTCCATCCGTATTGCACGGCCCGAGCATGGCCTTCCAATTAGCACCGATCTCTTGGACCCGGTGTCCAAACCGTTCCTCGTGCTGAGAAAGAAATCAATTTATTTCGTACTATTAGGGCGATGAGCTTGGAGTGATTTAGATAGTGACAAATAGTAAACTATCAATTTCCTCTTCATCATCATTAAGGCCTACTAGTTTCCGAGACGATGAGAAAATTACCAGAGGGATAGCCATCATTTTAGGGCGTGAGGTTCTTACACCTGAGCTAGCGCGTTTCCCCATTTGCAACCTCGTTAACACAGTCAGATTCACGTAAACGTTAGCAGGAATGGTTTACGTGTTTCTGGGTCACATGTTTATGGAACGAAGTAAACCCGGTCGTCATTGTCTCTAGCCAGACCTGGGCTGTAATCTACCACGAGGTAGCCATTGCTGGGAGACACTCTGTCAGTAATGTTCAGCTGTATATGGGTCTGTGCAGTTTACTTTCCTACTGGTCTGAAACGAGCTGTTGTATATGTACCGTCACCAAGCACTGCTGAATAATCTAATTGGCAAACAATCAAGTCCATGTGCCAAAACATGTGCACTTCGCTAATGATGGTTATAATATAAGTAGATAATGAAACCCGGAAGTGAGTAAGTTGTTGGGTTACATAGTTTGTCGACATAATTTGAACAATATCTTGAATGATGTGATCAGACACCGCAACTAATATGTATTCAGTATTAACATCATGGTGCAGAAAACAAAGAACAGTAAAGTACATGTGCTGACATGGCATTGCTATGTTTTATACTTATATAATATGGGTTAGTTTTAAAACAATGACGGGATTTGATGTTGCTTCCTCTGACTACGCTCAACATCCGCCTCAGAGGGCAATCCACGTATTTTCTTAATTTCATGAAGGTACTGCCATTCTGCAAGCTATACGGTATACTATATACAGTAGAGGACGAGCTACGCTATAAGGCTGGAAGTTAGGTTAGTGTTTCCTAGAGAGCCCAGGCCCTGTACATGCCCGTCTACAGCCCACTCATAGCATTACTAGCATGTCGTCAGTGGCATGCATCTATGAATGTGTATTCTTCTTTATGTATCTACACATGGCTCTGTAGGTTAAATATAGATGTAGTTTAGTCCTATAACTGATGATGTCAACTGCGTGGATTATGGGAAGTTTATTTTAGGATAATCTTTGCCGGTAATGTGTATTAAAATAAAACTGGCAATTGAAGATTTATTGACACGTGAATTGGACAGAAAATTGCTTTTCAAATAATTTATACATTTAAATACTAGTATCAAATAATGGTGGTGACCTACAGTATCCAGTCCCTCAAACCTCTTCCCTCCTCTTTCTCTCTCTCTATCTCTCTCTCTCTCTCTCACACACACACATACACACACACGCACACACACACATACACACACACACACACCATTTTATATACAGATCTCTCCATGTCATGATAAATACATAGCTTCTCTGTTTTTATTTTATTTTGCAAGTTGTTAGGAAATAGAAAGGTTTTTAGCGTGTACAGTCTGGGAAATCCATTTAGATTTTTACTATGCAGTTTTGGTTCGTGATACCACTTACAACACACAATAAAACAGAACCATGTTTGTTGAGAAAATAATACAGTAACCTAAACTCCTATCTTTATTCTTTTTACTGCCTAACAGTGATGTAGGTCAAATAAAACAACCAGTGTGTGTTTTGCTTGATGCAAGTCGAATAGAACAACTTGCCCCCAGATTACGAAAAACATATTTTAGAACGAGTTTATACTCAACTCAAAGTTTTGTTCACAAATCACCATATACAATTTAAGCTTGAGCATGAATTGTACAACACTACATAAGTTTCGTAACTTGCATAACAGGTGTGTGCTTACTTTGTTTGTTGGCATTCTAATGGAAGAAACCTTTAGCATTATATTCTTACAAACATTTTACATTTAAAATGAATAACTGAGTTAGATAAACAGGCATCTTTCAACTACTACATTCCCCAACCATATACATTTAACCTGATCTTACAGACAAAACATTGACCGTCACAACCCAAAATGATGAACATGAAATATAGTAGTTTATAGTATGAATTAACGCAATCAAATGAGTAATCCAATTGATTATACTTTATATTTAATAGATTCTCTGACATTTCAATATCCTATGTTACTTCATAAAACGTTTGTTTATTTCATGCTTTCGAATGCGGTATATTGTAAAGAATGCAATTGTAACCAATGTAAACAATTATACAGTTGTTTCAATGCTGACTTCTGTGTTATGGTTAATATATCGGATTATACTATTTCTATTTATTACTGGCCAAATTAACGTTCATGAACAGATGGCATTTTTAAACGTCATCCAATTTACCAGACAACAAGGCTGATAGCTTGCAGCTTGAGCTGTAGTGTTTACTTTGCTTTAAGAGAGAACCGCCCTTCACGATCACCTGTAGACTTCAAATAACCGTCATTTGACAGTCGGTGAATTTATTAATATACTACTATCGTAATGAGGGTCCCACGCAGATATTGAAGCTTTGAATGAAGGGTCTTGCCTCATATTGGTCGACCCAGACCCGAATAAATCAGATTGGAACGACCCGAATGAGAAGTCAAGGAAAGGCTTAGAAAGGTGAGGCCAAACTTTGAAATTTATGGCCTTTGTAATTGAGGACGAGGTCCTCTCTGTCCTACCACCAGGTCTCCACCGGGTCTTCCTGTCCCGTCTTCCTGTCCTGGTGTGGGGATACCCTGGAAACCCTCCCCTCGGCCTCTGGCAACCATCGCTTCCCTTGGTAACGAGATTGGAAATTTGTTTGCTGGTATTAATTCTTTTGTTAGCCCGTAGAGTTGATCCTTGCGAGTAAAACTTTCCACGGAGGGTTTTTTACTTTGAACAAAAAAAAATGGAATTAGAGATTAGAGTCAGCTGAGAATATTAGCACCGGGGTCTGAAGACAGTATTAAGTTTAGAAGACAGGAATTGGAACGCCATTTGAGAAGAAGACATTTGCGGAATGTTAATAAGGACAGAGAGATGTCTTGCTGTCATGAAAAGCTTCTCTTCTGCACTTGTTAAAACATCATGCTGATTGTAATTAGGCCTATGTTGTCGGATCTATAGTAAATTAGAGAAACCATTTCAACGTCTGTTAAATAAATAACACCATTGGTTACATTTACAGGGAGGACTTGTTCCAACGTGTTGCAGTACAGAGCACGCCCTGGCCAGAGTTAGTCATAATGTGTATGCTCCATTAAACAATATGTCATTTCATTCTATGTACAAACTAGGTAATGCCATCAGATTAGCAGATATTTCTGTTAAATACATCCTTAGTAATTACCATTTTGATCAGCGTTGTATGAAATTGCTGCATTCACGATTACAAGTTAAACGTGAAAAACTGATAGTAGCATAACACATCTTTATTGGTCTACATGCACATTATGATTAACATTTTGGCATTGGATATGTTCTACAGCTAAACGTTGAACAATAAATACGAGTTAAACACACCAGCATACGACCACATTGTCAGCTCAAACCGTGAATGAGGTTCAAGTAACTTTCATTTGGAAGTTACTGTTAGAATAACAAACGTCAGATAACGTCTATTAGTATGTTGAGTGACGGTTTGACGTTATTCGGGGACACCTTTTTTCGTCGTTCACGGTGTTTTGGTTTCTTATCGTTTACCAAACGCTTCCAAGCTTCAGTGCGTCAACTGTAACGTATTGTTTTCATTGATATCTGTCTTGGAAGAAGCTTTAAAAATACGCTAGATATAGAAGTGTATTTTGGAAAC
Source organism: Lepetodrilus fucensis (assembly GCA_032361325.1). NCBI lineage: Eukaryota > Metazoa > Mollusca > Gastropoda > Lepetellida > Lepetodrilidae > Lepetodrilus > Lepetodrilus fucensis. Next base: position 12,009 of record JAUTBV010110938.1, read on the forward strand.
TTGTTTTATTATACAACTTTCTAATCTTTTGACATATTGGATGGACCTTTTAAGTACTACGCTATTTGATAAAAACATAATTACTGTTATATAATAAGGATGTTTTATACATTACTAATATTATATATTATATTAATCTCATAATTAGAGCATATAAAACGAATTGAAAGGTGGTATGGTATATCGTTATATGCACTACAGCGCTAATAGCTTTTATGATAACCATTTTAAGCGTGTTATGTCATAAAAGGTTTCAGCTATTATGCACACATATTCATGACATACCTAAACAAATAGGACATACATATGTTACACGTTGTACAGAGCTGCCCTGGAAGATACAGGTGACTGCCTTTCATTAATATTTTAATGGCTTTCAATAACATCATTGAGCACAGAGTAGAACATAATAACATGTGCAGTTAAGACCATTTAGCTATATTGTTTGTTTGAGCATGCGCGTCTGCAAGTGTCATTATGCATGGCGGGTAGACTTCCTAAGTAAGGGATGTTTGTGTTTATCTGCTGTGAAATCTACGATATCATGCCAAGCGAAACATCAATAGTACCTGTATTTCTTAAAGGTTTTAATGATGTTTTATGCTATCATATCTGTCAATTCAGATAGCTGTACTAGAACTTGTATGTGCTTTATTTGAACGTAATTTTGTGAGAGACATAAGGCATGCAGGAATTCGTCCTTAATAAATACAATAACACTCCCGTGTTGTGCTTAAGTATCCTGGTTTTATTAGCGGATAATCACACTATTATCGACCATATATACATAATATTTACTTTTTGATAGTAATATCGAAACATGCAATCGTTCCATGTTCTACTAAGACATACTATTTTAAAAGATAGTTAAATTAACACTGCAGAATAATCCTAAAATAATCGACAATCATTTATTTCCATCTATACCCTAGTAGTATATTCCTGAACCCATATTCTATCATAAGTCTTAAGAAGTTCTTACGTACTAAATATTTGCCTAACTGGTTTTCTGCATTCTGTTAATTCTTGAAGAGATATTTTAGCTAAGAAGTTTCGTAAATATGGGCCCTGGAACAATGGTAGCGCTACGAGTCGTAAGTCCACGTTAGCAAGAGTTACGACTCTCGTAGCGCTGTGATTGTAGGCCTGCTGTGGACAGGACGTGGGGCTGGGGTGATAAGTTGCCTATTCTACGAGGATCATGAAACCCTGACGGTGTGGGATACACAACCCCAGACAGACAGCACAATATTATTGTTGTGTTAATCAAGTCTGCCCTGTGATAGGAAACATAGATCCCCTGTTGGAAATTGATAACATATATTGACACAGAGTTCACCGTGTGTATCGGCCGACCAATGACAGCCGCTGAGATATACGGCGAGTATATGGTGTCCCATTTCATCTGAGCAGGTCATCACAGTTCAGGGTACAGCATGGACGGGATGTTGTTACTGTCTATTGGTCGCTCGGCTAAATTTTCAATCGTGGCATTTATGATGCGCTTAGTTTTCAGATGACTGGCTGTGCACGATTTAGTGCCATCGCCGACCGGCTAGATGTTACGGGTCAAAGGTCACGAATTAACTAGTGCTTAAAAACCTTTCTCAGCATATTATTCTAGAATGAATGCTGAAATGGTATCAACATTTTATATTTGGAGGAAAGACATGCCCGTTATAAGAAATATATCTCTCTATATATATTTCTTTTTTTTAAGGCATAATATCACATATATGTATGGTTATTTTGGACTAGTTATTAGCTATACCTGCAAAATACATTCACTTGACATACATACAATCATGTTTGTACGTCCAAAAACCTTTCCACCGCTTTATCGTAGACACACATCCACTAAAACCCCCGATAGACAGCTGGTAGACAACCTAAATATGGTGGTATTGTTATTTGCTTCATTATATCAATGCGAGGGGACATAACTCAGTGGTACGACTTAAACATATAATACGCAACGGCAACGTTTGCTTGCAATTCCTTCATATATCAATTGATGCATAAAATATAATATAAATAGCGGAACGTTCCCTATATTAATATACAATATTAATATTTTGGGGACTAAGTACATCAGTAAATAACAACTTTTGGGTGGATAAATCAAACGTAATTAGTCTCAGATCGTTTGTCCATTATACAGGTCTGTCAACTGTCATATTATGCCTTTAATCATGAAGAAAATCACAGCATTAACGAGAAAAGTATTCTTCAGAAAAAGATAACACGAATTCAAAGATCGTCCGGTTACAGCATTGATGTTCATATCCAAATCATGAC